>JAZGTI010015376.1:0-13455 GCA_036877585.1 Botia kubotai
CCTGTTTTAGTGATGACATCAGTTCTTTACAGGCTATGCTAATCTATGCCAGAATTAGCAATGCATGTGGGACGGACTAACTCTCCACTCGTGGGCGTCGTTTTGCATTAAAAAGTGTTGGAACAAATTTGATGAGTAAATTATTATTCTTTAATGACTTCTACCTTTCATTTGCCATTTTGTTTTTGCACACAAAGATGTAGAAAATGAGGTGTGACTTGGATCTTATGTACCTAGCAACATATTTGTGTGCCTGTTCAATATTCTATAATACCACAAATAAAAGGAACAGCCAAAATATATAAATGCAGCGAGATGTTCCTCAGCAATCCTGTCTACTCCTCATCCTATCAGTGGCCCAAGATTAGATTGTCCACTGACCAGAAGTGGAAGACCTTATACAGAGAGGAACTTTGTCATCATCTGTCTGCAGATGTAACGTCTGCGCAGTCCTGACTCAATGTTATAGAGAAGGGGAGCACATACAAGTTCATATATAAACCTTATTGGGTCAGGACTCTTTATTAACCCAAGGGGTTAAAGGTCAACCATGGGTGTTTCACCTCTGAAAAGTCATTTAACGCAACACCGCACTATTGGCAGGTTACTATCAGGTGTTTGAGTTTGAGAACTTTGGAACATGTGCAGTGTAGAATTGATCAATGCCTGTAAGTTCCTCTAAAACTATGTTTTTAGTATGTATGTGAAGTCTAAGTCTCTTTTTACTTTTTACATTGATAAAGAGGCGCAAATGTTTAACAGTTTTGTTAATCTTTCTTAAAGGAAAGTTGTTGAAAACCCTTAAGCTTAGTTAGCTTCAAGTTTTTAAGGGCACAAAAGCACCTTAAAATTAAAAAGTTTGTCCAGACGCTATATTTTAAGTGTTTGTGTGTGAATTTAAGACGAATTATCTTGTAGTCCTCCCCTTCAGTGACCTCTTACTCGAGAACTGCTGTGAGGGGATCACTGAGGTAAATTGAGTCAGATTGCGAAACAAATTATTGAGACCACTTGTGTCAATCAGATCAATAAATTCATTAAAAAGATCAGAATAATAATAACACAATGTATTTACACGCTACTTTTCTGCTGTTCCTCGAGCTCTCAAGTTTAATGCTTTTTCTAAATTTTAGACCCTTTTTGTGACACTTTCATAGTGCTTATACACTTTTTCAAAGCTCAAAAACCTGCAGAAAAGACCTTCTGAGGAAGAAAGTCATACAGGTTTGGAACGACATGAAGGTAAGTTAATAACGACAGCACTTTTCAGTTTTTGGGGTAAAAGCAAAGCAATATTCATAAACGTGTTTATTTGTGTAATATGTTCTTTCATTCATCCTCTGTAATCTGTCTTGGCCAGACGTTGCCTCGCTTTAACTGCCCCAGTGGCACTCCGCAAAACTCACCTGGGAAACAGGTGTCACAGTCCTCCGATTACTTACCCACATTTTGTCCTTTGCACTGTTGACAGGTGAGGTTGGCAGACGTTTCCCCCGTGTAACTGAACCTATAACAGCTTTGCGGCCTCATTTTAAATGCCAAACAGCAGATCTCGGTAGGGCCGCCGATCTCAGATCAGCCTGAAATGCCCACCTCTGCCCGGTAACAGATTGGCATTTGAGTGGCAGAGCAAAAGGCCGTGAGCGTCTGTAGGCAGCTGGTACGCACCCCTGGCATCCAGGCCCATGAATGTTAATGTGATGCTGTAAAAGCCCACGGGTACCAGATCTCTCCATGGTGACTTCATGCTAATTTACATGTCCCGTCAGTCATAATGTCTTCTGTTTAAAGGCACAGAGACCTAAACCGGAATGGACAACAGAAGAACAAGTTAATGTATTTGCCTGTTTATATTTCTGGGGTTTATTGCAATTGGATGTCAGGCTTATATCCTTAAGGGGGTTATAATGTGAGGAATTAAATTTGCCTTGAACTTTTAAGATAAAGAGCTTGATGTACAGTGAAAAACTGACTGTCTAAGTTTAAGTGAGCTCATAGTGTCTTCCCCAGTCCAAAAAGCTCATTGAAACGGCTGCAAAGTCACAAATTCATGGTCTTCTGGTGTCATGAACTTGAGAACATTTAGTCATGTCAGTTTTGTTTGTATAGAGCTTTTCACAAAGCATATTTTTTACAAAGCAGCTTCAAAGAAAATCATGCCAGAATAACATGCTTAAAAATATGTTTGCCTGTGTTTACAAGTCAATGTCAGCGACGCCTATTCAGTGTTGAGAAACCTGTCCCACACACTGAGGTAATAGTGAGGTGGATAGATAATATTATTCCTAAACACTAGAAGAATTAACCGCCTTTTATATGGACAACATTTCATCATCTACCCAGAACTCTACAACTGCCCAGCTAACAGGGAACATTCTCAGAACGTTGGCTAATGTTCTCTAAAAGTTACCTCAGTTATCAAAAGGCATTCTTGCAGTAATGTTAATGTTATATATCATGTATATCAAAAACATTATTTTTAAGTAGTTAGAAAATATTAAATATTTTAAAAACATTACAGAATTAAAAAAGATTACATGTTTTTATAACAAACAATAACGTTAATACAGCGTCTAAAAAACTGGATGTTCCTAGAACTTTCAAAATAACTTTTTTACGTTTTTGTAACTTACTGGAAACGTTAGGGAAACGTTCTTACAATTTAAAATTGTAAGCTGGCCGACTGTTCTTAGAAGTAGAACTCGTCAACACTTCTCCTTATGGATTTTACCTCATATTGTGATAATGATCTTCTATCAGTTTTTCTTGCAGATGAAGGCATTTCTCTCTGTTTTCAACAGTCATAACGCTGGTCGTGTTTAAGCGGGAACATGTGGGAACTCTTACACTCCCAGCAGCCAGTCTCTTCCAATCCACTTTATCTGACTGGAGCTGTTTACCCATTCAAAACTAATTAAGACGTTCATACAGGGAGCCATTTATTTGCAATTTGAGTCTTCCCCCTTTTCCCCTCCACATCTTCACAATGTTCTCTGCCTTTATTTATTTCTTCTTCAGTGGATTTACTGTCTTGAATTAAATACTTTTCAAAGTTTGAAATAATGAAATATCCTGTTGTGTAAAGTCTGGACTTCTAGTCGGGCTGTTATGGGCAGATGAGAGAGTCAATTGAGGTGTTGGAAGAGATTGGCCGTACGTCTTAATGTGTGTCTGTGTGATTCAAATCCAGATATGCTAATATCCAGATATGGTGAATTACTGTCGAGGTGGCCGTGGTTCAGTGCGCAGGGCAGAGCAAATAAACCATTGTTTCATTCATCATCCTCATCATCTCGTAGATTTTAGCTGGTTTCTGTCCAGTTGAATTTGTAACGACTGGCTGTCGAGAGTTTGGCCGCAACGTTGTTAAAAACTGTTTTGTCCGCATATTTGTGGTTCAGCAGCGTTTGTCATGAGGGACGTAATCACCAAATAGACTGTAAAAGAAGACAACTTCAATTACTTGACCCCTTTTTCTCATTCCGTTGATGAAAAATGTTGCTCACTTTGGCCTGATAGTTTTTATCATTATCATCAGTCTTTGTCGGGTGAGGAAATCCGTCGAACAAGAGTTCCTGTCGCTCTTTGTTTGAAAAGTTTAATTTCATTTATTTTTCCTAAGAAATTCAATGCTCTCTACACTGTGTTACGTAAAAGATTGATGAGTTTTCTCCGCTGAGGTAATGTCGTTCATTTGTACTTCTTTTACGTCCTCAATGAAACACTGGGCTGTAATAAGCAAAAACCCATTAATAACTTTCTTTTCCTTGCTACAAAATTGACTTTCAGACAGCATATGTTCTTGAATCCAGCTAACAATTTAAACTGGTAGGAATGTATTTGGAAAGTTCTAGAAACATTCTAAATACCCTGTTATTTTATAGACGTTGTTTTAACATTATTGCTTGGTTATAAAAGCATTATTCAAACCTTTTTAAATTCCGTAATGTTTTTAAAACGTTTCACTTACAACTTAAGAATAATGTTTTTGACCTTGATATGAAATACAAGTTATAAAATGTTACTGCAAGAATGTTTTTGATAACTTTGAAAGAACTTTTAGAGAATGGTAGCCAACGTTCTGAGAACATTCCCTGTTAGCTGGGCTCCAGGCCCTCAGGATTACAAATCCATTATAAGGGACAACTGTGTATAACTGTGTAAATGTACTGTAGGTCTATTAAGTATCTGAATCAAAAATGAATGGAAATAAAATATGAGAACAGAAAACGGGCTCGAAATGCTCCAGGATATGATTTCTAAACCATCCTAAAAGCTTTATTGTTCTTTTGTTTAATATTGTTGTTATTATACTTTGTTTTTATGTGCTTTTTCAGGAGCATCACTTAGAACACACACACTTGACATCTCTGTTTGCTCCGGTTGCTTGTTCCACTCTGACTGTAAGCTTTGCTACCCTGTGCCTTGTCAGCTGACTCTAGAGTTCATCAGCAGAAGAGGAGCGCGAGAAGATCTGAGTGCACCCTTTAGCACTTAAAGAATAGCTTGTAATTACCTCCGGACAGAGTCATTATAACGGTCCTGTCTGCCTGGGGTTTATAGACCCAGGAATAGCCCCACACACTGGAGGAAGTCTCCCATCAGCAGAAGCTCAGTTTTGTGATTGTCAGCATTTGTGTGGTCAGAGATCCAGTGCCTTCAGGAAACGTGTGTGTGTTTGTGTGTCTGAGCTTAGATGTCCAAATCCCACAGCTTACTGTTTGTCTGTGCTAGTGGAAATAATAGAAATAAAAGCTGTGCTATACCGGAGCATGTTATATTGTGGCACATATAAAAGCAAAAGTTTGGATGTCACAGTTACTTGTGTGAAATAACATGGCATTTCTTAAAGGTGCAGTACTTCTAAAGAAGTGTATTTTCAAATCATGTATACAAATATGAGATATAGACTCCTGTCATATCAGTAGCCTAATAAAAGCTGGTTAAGTTCAGATGTTTTAATTTAGAGGGTCCAAGATGACTGCTTTATCATCCGGTGTGCCATAAACTCAAAAATACAGAGTGCACCTTTTTGAGGGTTCCACATTTTTGGAGATATTTCAGACACCAAAACCATACGACTGATACAAAGTGATACAAAATCTAGTCACAGCACAAAAGCATGCGGGTAATTTCAGCTAATTAACTGAATCTGGATTGGGCAGAAGAAAAGAGGTTTGTATATTTGAATAGCATTTGGGTTTCTAATTGAGCGTGCAAGAGTTTCTTTTTCTAACTAACTTCAAACCAATGGGTTCACAGTACAGTATGTTTTTCTCTCAATTAAGGGCCAAATAAGGAGAAGAAAAATACAGCTGGTTAACGTCAAGGAGAAGAGCGAGAGAGCGAGGGAGAGAATGATGGTCTGTTAGAGTGGACCACAGCGATTTCTGTGTGTGCCAAACTGTTTGGCTTTCCATCGTCACGCAGCCTGAAATATTCTTCACACCTGCTGTGGTTGCTGCACAGAATCAATCGTGATTCTTTTGAGAAAGTTTCTGCCGCAATCTCTCTGTTTGTTTATTTGAAAAGGAATCGGATCCTTCAGGTCACAGAGTGTGTGAAGTGTAAATAAGACAAGAAGGAAACGATTAAGAACATTTTTGAGGTATGACACATTATAAAGCATTAGATCTCATCTTCATTTTTGGAATGCGAGTGTATGTGTGTGTGTGTGTGTGTGTGTGTGTGTAGATCTGGAACAAGTTACAGGAAATTCAGAATTGACAGTCAACCGCTGGCCAAGCACCTGCCAAAGATAGTGGACATCTTGCTCTGAGTAACACAGCAGTTCCAGATTGCAGTAATTGCACTCTATCACAATTGTACACCAGATGAGGCATCATTTTGCTAAAGCATTTAGTGTACATTAGCACTCTTGCAATATTTATACAACGATTAAATAAGTTATGCAGGGAAATAAAGGAATTTGTTGTAATTGTGACCACTTTGTTGTCAGAATTTCCGTCCAGCCGAAAAAAGAAAATGTAAATGGATCTAATTGTGAAATGCATGAGGTTGTGCATACTACTACAGTGTGCTTACTTTCCTGTTGCCTTGGTGACTTCAAGGTGCGTGACTTCATGTTCCGTCACAATGCATATGATGGCTAGTCACAAGACATGCTAGAACTAATGAGATTCGGCATTATGACATGGAGCCGACATTCCGACGTTCCATGTTTGTTGTAGTCTTTCATAATCTTTTTTTTTTTTACAAACGTATCGTTTCGCTTCTAAAGCCGAAGAAACCGGAGTTGTATGAATGACAGCTGTGGATTGTACTTACAACAACGGATTACTTTTACGTTTGATGGATGCGATTTTTGGCACTTCAAAATCTCATGCGCCAATCACTGCCATTTTAAACCTGGGAGAGTCAGGATATTATTTAATATAACTTCAATGCTGTTTGGTTGAAAGAAGAAAGTCATATACACCTAGCATACCTTGAGGGTGATCATTTATGGGCTAATTTCCATTAATGGGTGAACTACTCTTTTAAACAAAACGCCTTCAGATATGCTATGAATCAAGCAACCTTGTGTTGTTAATTGCAGCTGTCATGCTGCATTGGAACATAGTGTGTGGAGAAATGGACGAGTCACAGATGCTACGCGTTTGATGAATTTACGTCGTAGAACAGCTACTGAATCTCAGTTGTCTGTGATTAATGACGTGATCGGGCAAACCGCACCTCGCGTTATCAGCGGGAATATATTTGAATGTGAACATATGTGAGCGTGTCGTGTGTTTGACGGGCCTTTGTGATCGAGTGAGCTAATTTTGTTTGCATCGCTTTCATCCCCTATGATATACAATGCATGAAATACGTCCTCTTTTGTCACATGTAGGGGGGTGTCTGCTCTTCAGAAAAGCAACACGGGTAATTTAGACTCCCTGGCAATAAATGTCAAGCGTAGTTATGTCACTGAGTAAAGAGCAGGTTATAAACCACTCTGAGTGTAGCAGCACGCAGAAATGCTGCTTAGTAACCCTGTTTGTTGTTTAGATATTTCCAGTAAGCAGGAGCAGAGGCAGTGCTTGAAATCAGTCAACCCAATACAACAGTCTCTTTTATACTGTAACTGCACTGTTTTCTGCACTCTCTTTTTACAGTACATTTCATTTTTTACAGCAGTTCTCAGCTGGTGGACTGTGACTGTAAAATGGGCCTTACATCTGTTCTGAATGGGTCATGGGCGGCATGGAAAACATCGCTAAATGCAAATGCTAAAATGCAATTAACCATATAATTGTGCATAGTTAGGATGGTACCCTTGCTCTCACCCTTGAAAAGCTATGCAGGGAGAGTATGGCTTCACTGGAAACATGGATTAGTTTGTGCCAACCACAATGTGTTTGTGCCATGAATTATTGGCTGCCAAGAGCTAGAAGAAGAGACACTAGGAAGCTAAAATGTTCCTATTTACTCTTTGTTTTAGACCATATTAAAGCTACAATCTGTAATGTTTGCCTCTCTGTCGCCATTTCTGTTTGAAACATAAAAATGCACGTAACTTTACATACTTTCATTGCGCATGTTAAAATTAAATGAAGCCAAACTGACATTTCTTGGGAAATTGTACCCACCAGCTTAAATGATAAATCACTATTATAAACTATAAACTTTATATATGTCTTTTTACCCTACAAAAGCTACAGAATGCAGCTTCATTAAAATAATAAGAAATTAAATTACATTTAAACTTAATTATTAGATTTTGGTTTCATGGTTTCAACTTAAAAATCATTTTGTTACTGTGTTGGGTCGTCACGAGATGTCTAATGTAAAATCAGTCCTGAGGCGACACCACTGTGTTAGACATGCTGCTCTCTCATTTAAAGCACATAAAACTCCTGCAGTGGCTTTGAACCATGTATTAATACAGCAGAAGCGAGCGAAGCTTTTCATTTCTTTCTTCCAATTTCACACTCTTCCACTGTTATTTAAAACGTCCTCTGAAAGGTTCAAAGCTAATCTGAGCTACTAGCATTATCGTTATATATATATAGTTTAATTGTTTTTCAGCTTTTCTGAATATTTATTGACTGTCGATTAGATTGGATGGAGTTGATTAATGACTATGTCTTTCCTTATAGATGGATTATATCGTTCTTGCTCTTTGGAGTCTTGTAATTTAAATCTCACTCTGATAGAGTGTCAAGCTATTTATTTCCACATCATAAGACACTTCTAGGACTAGGCACTGTTTAGCTCAGGCTCGCAATAATAAATGAGATCCTTGCGTCTTAACCGTGGCTCAGGCTATTGGTGGCTTGCTCAGCTAATAGGGAACGTTCCCAGAACATTGGCTATTTTTTATACTCTAAACATTAAAAAAAAAACATTATTTTTGCAACGTTAGTAGAACCCTTTTAACATTATATATCATATCAAAATGTTATTCTTATATTTTATAAACATTACAGGTTTAAAAAAAAAGTTTGAATAACGCCCAAATAAATAATATAATATAATTATAAAACAGCCAAGAAATAACATCAATATAATATGTAAAGTTTTGTATTGATATGTTGACGTTTGAACATTCCTAAAACATTTTTAAAATATATATTTTTTTACATTTTGTACCTAATGGAAATGGTAGGGAAACGTTCTTACAACCTAAACTTGTTAGCTGGGTCACCCATCGTGATGTATGTGGCTGCCTGGGTAAAGCAGATGTGTTTGCTCCTGTTAGGTCCTCGTGTCGTTTCTGCTGATGGCTTGTGAGGAGTGTTTCATCTCTGGCACCCCACCAGACACCTCTGAAGCAGAATGTATTGTGCTGCGCATTTCACCGAACGTCTCCAGCAGTGCTGAAGACTGAAAGCTGAAAACCACAGTATGACCGATGTGATGTAGAACGTGCTGGGCTGATGGTCTGACGGGATGACGGATGAGCTTTAATCTTGAAGTCTGTTTAAAGGCTTCGGACATACATTTCAAGTTGTTTACTGGCCGTGTCATAAAAATGGAATCGTGGAATCGTGTGGATGACTTTCAGAGGCTAGTTCATCCTGTCACATTCCATAGCACAATGTTTTTTTATTCTTTATAAATAAATATATCGAGAAAGCGGAGGAAGTCTGACACACTTTTGTAGCTTGTTTAACTTTATAAAATTCGACTTGACCAAAGCATTGCGTTATTTAATCGTGTACAGTACAGTACAATATAGTATAGTATAGTAGTATATAGTGTATAGTAGTATTATGGTAGTATATAGTGTGTAGTGTAGTGTAGTGTAGTGTACATGGTTAGTTGGTTTAGTTATCAAATAGGCTAGCTGTTTATCTTGGTCTTTGTTTGTGACATTATTGCTGTTTTGAGGGTCATTAGCATTCAGTTCTGCTGCTGAACCTCACAGGCTCTTGCTAATCATAATTCTGTGATACTCTCCACATCGATTTGCTTCATTACATGATTGACACCAGCGCCTCACTTCCATTAGAGGCACTTCAGGCGTCTCTGTCAGTGTGTCACAGTGCCTGTCATTTATTTTGAACTGTCTCTCTTTAATACATCGATCGTGTTCATCATTAAACACAGTCGTGTCTCGGTGTTGCTGTAGGCGAGCGATCAGTTAGAGGTCAGACGGCCGGTGTTATGTCAAATATCATTGTATCAGAGCTCTCAGTTTGCGTATTTGTTATTCTGGAATGTGCGTCTGGGTTTATTGATGTGGAGGCATTCTCATTGGCTGCTGACACAAAATAATGAAGCGGTTTGTAAAAGCTGAGGTGTATATTTATCCAGTATCCATGTTTATCCAATATCTCTTTTGCTTTGTATATACAGAAGGAATACAATTTATTTTTGTATTTATTTATTTATTTGTCGCTATTTTTGAAGCACATCTTTAAAAATAGATCACCGTGCATCATAGTCCATAGCAGACTAAAGTGGTTAGCTGGTTAGCTCATGAGGACTCATGAGCTTAGCCTGTCTATCTGTGCTAACCAGGTTGATCAAGCACTTAACACTGTGTTCTAACCAAGTTCAGTAAAATAAAGTGAAGCGTGACTGGACAAATTGCTTGTGATGGAAACCTGCTGTGTTACACACAGGTGTACAGTAAACCAGCTTAGACCAGCTAATAATCATTAATGATGATGTTTCACCAGCTTAAATCTGTGTAAAACCTGTGAGAGGATTTTCTTTGAGAAAGACAGACTGGTGTACTGTACACAGACTGTAAGCGGTCAGTGTGAAGCTTTTTTCTTTATGCGTGTCAGTATTGTACATAAACTAATGAGTACTTATAAAGAAGTATTCTTCAATTATTGATTAAAGCTTTTTTGCTGAACGTGTCGAACATGAAAAAGATCTTCCGACGTGTGTTTTCTCCTTCAATAGCTCATGTTGGCTCTGAATAATGTCAATATTTAATAAAAAGATTTCGAGGGATGAACGAAACCTCATATTGTATTATTAATACACCGTATTCGGCATCTAATAAGGAAATACTTTAAAGGAATTTGTCTCCGAAGGAACCTGTTCTTAAAGATGACAGCCCATTTCCGGATTCCCTCTCTCTCTTTCTCGCGCTCTATCGTTCGCTGTCCTTCCCGCTCTTTGCGCTGACAGGAAACAACGGATTCTCATTAACGAACAGATGATGAAAAGAAACGCCGAGAATGATACAGCGGCCATGACAGTTCATGATGATAAATAAAATGCACTTTTGGTCATTAAAAGAGGAAATCGGTAAAGCAGATGTGTAATGTACACTACAAGCTCAGCTTTCATATTTTGAATGGAAATGTATTGGAATGGTTTAGGGAATTCTGAATAAAATTCAATCACAATGAGCTGTCATTGTATTTCAGCCTGTCTGAATGAGCCAGCGGGCTTTTTCTGGTCCGCCTGAGAGCGTGTGGGGGTAGACGGAGTAAAACAGAAAGAAAATTTCAAGGGATTTACATTCAGTTTTTTATAAAACCAAGCGAGACTTGGGGTTGTTGTCACACTTTTTACTCCGGTGAATATATCTCAGAAATAGTTTATTTTTGACATTTTCTGTATAGTCACAGACTAAAAACACATAAAGACTATTTAAAACCAATTTTGTAACACTATTGCCCAGGCTAAATGAGACAGTGTATTTATGACATATTTATATAGTCTTTGTTGACAATATATGTTTGCGCTATATGAGATTAATCATCACAACTTTGCATCAACATCAACAAACCTGCCATTACATAAACGTCTCTTATTCGAAATCTGTTAAAACATAATATACCACTGATACAGAAAAATAACTTTTGTAATAATTAGACTTTGGACTCAAAACCTCATTGAGGTACAGCCTTAAAAATAACTCATCATGTAATAAAATTAAAGGGGTAGCAACACAGCATAAATATCTTCAAGAATAATCGGTGGGTAAAACCATTTAAAACTTCCTGGGTTCTTCTAATCGATTGATCTTTATTTGAAATGCAAAGGTGTTGGGCTGAGATGATGAGACGTGTGCGGTCACGTATGAACGTTTTAATGAGGGTTTTCTGGAATGGAGAACATGGAGACCTCAGGGTCAGTGAGGTGTCATGGATCTTCTACCTTTAAGGCATTGAAGTTAAAAGCTTTAATTATTAAAAGTTAACAAAAGAGTTCAGCTAAAATATGAACTAGAATATGCCGTTACAACTCGTATGTTTTTCTTTATTGTGAAACATAAAAGAATACATTTTAAATAGTGCGTTTTAATAAAAGGTGACTTTAAAGTTTCAAAAGTTCGACAAAGCACACGGACGTACCGTAAATGTGATTTGTGGGTAATATTTCAAGTTTTCCTAAATCCTGTGATAGCTGTGTGTGGAACAGAACCGGATTTTGTCGAAATGAAGAACAAAGATTTGAAGTGGCACAAGGGTAAGGAAATGACCCAGTTTTGGGTCTTTAATTGTAAGCAATTGTAAACTTTTAAACGTTCAACGTTCCGGGAATGTTCCCTGGGTTTGTCACTACAAAGAATAAACATTGACACATTATTTTTGCACAGCTCATAACTGGAGGCGAGTTCTTTGCCTGACAGTGTTCAAATGCATATTTGTATGTATTTTCATATTCTTCAACATTCAGTCCATCCATCTTCTTTTGATGGGGGCTTGTTCCCGCAGGGTGGTAATGATTAATCATGGCCGGCTGTGAAGTCGGTAATGACGTTTATGACAAACACTACAAGATGCCCAACTGGATATCACGTCGATGCTGTGTTTAATATTGGGCTTATGTCAAGCAATTATTAAAGGCACCTCAGTGCTGTTAAAGACATGCATTGTAGCCGGTTGCTCTCTCTCTCTGATGCTAGGCTTGTTTGCTGATATGCCCATATGTTACCAGTTGGATACAGGCAGATTAACATATAAGCAGATGTTGTTCATTTTTGCCCAGGGGAAGCATCAGGAGTGAAGCACAGGTCAATGTGAGTCTTAATTACAGTTATTACAGCTAAAACAAAAACCACACCTGAAAAGCTGTAGAGAATGAAGCCCGTTCATCTTGCGGCTGATTCTGTAGGTGCTGATTCGTACCTGAATCAGGGTTACCAGCAGGTTGTTCTTAAAAAGCTATACCTTACCCAGCTAACAATGAACATTCTCAGAATGTTCTCTCAAAGGTATCAAAAAACATTCTTGCAGTAACATTAACAGAATGATTTTCTAAAATTATATGTTGTATAATATAAATTTACGTTTTTAAAACCACACAATGGCAATACATTGACTGGATGTTTTGAACGTTCCTAGAATGTTTAAAATAACATTTTTTACATTTTTGTCACTTAATGGAAACATTGGGCAAACGTTCTTACAATCTAATGTTAGTTGCAGATAACAAAGCATTGCGTTCTTTAAAAAAAATAACATATGATAGCACAAAACACACGTTAGAATCACACACATCACTGACATCAGCGAGGATCACTTTGAATAAAATCACGTATTTGTTAGCCAAATGGCAACAAGCCACAGTCGTATATAGCGCTTGGCAAGTGTATATTCTGGACCCTGTTTATAGGTGTGAACTGTTATAAAAAGCTTTCTCCTGTTGCATATAGTATATATATATATGTAAGTACTAGTTTGTATTTTGGCTTCCCTGCGTGTTTTCCTCCCCTGAGGGACTGGTTAAGACTTCATGGGGGCAGAAGATCTGTTCCAGTCATAAAGCTCGTACATCACAAAGTCCTTGGTCTGCCCTTTCTACCCAAGGTTGCTGCGTAAGGCATGCTATTATCCAGTTAGCGTTCTCCTTGCCTGCTGAGGTCATGTTCACTTAGTATTGATAAAGATTGATGGCTACAGTGTGTACTTCATTTCCCATAAGGCCCGGCATTGAGAAGCTATAACAGTGAGGGTGAACAAGCTAAGCGTCATAACCTCTTTTAAACTGATATCATAAACGTGATTTAACTTCTTTCCCACAGTCTAAAATGTTGAT
>JAZGTI010015377.1:0-13453 GCA_036877585.1 Botia kubotai
GTGTGGCTGGTTGCCGTGGTGATTGCAGCTCCCATGTGGTTTGTTCAGAAAGTGGAGGTAAAGATCTCCATCAGTCACATGTTCTATGCCATCGGCTGTAATGGTACCATCACGCCCATTATGTTGTCCACTATAGGATAAATATAGAGATTACTGTAAATATATAAAGATTACTCCCACACTCGCTCCCTTAAAAGACATGTAATTGAACACACAAAACTCAAGTCATTACCAATCAGAGATAAGTGGACATAGTAAACGAGTTCGTAAAAAAACATTTGGACTCTGTGTATGACAAAATAATAAAGAAGCGTGTCATGTATGAAAGCTTTCATTGACTTTATGAAATGGTTTATGCTTATTAAAGAGAATGTCCCCTAACAAAAACGCAGGAAATTGCAGCTGATGGTGTAAATATGGATAAAAACTCTCCTCACTCAACTGAAGTTCACGCAGAGCAGTTACTGTATGCTAACAAAAAAAATACACATTTTAATAAAATAACTGTATTAAAGGAGAAATTAGATGCTGTGATAAAAAGGAAACGTGGTTCAGGGCTTCTTTTAAAGCTTTTTAATTGAGCTGTTTTTATTGCTTCTTATCTTGTTGTAATAAGCGTTTTTTGCTTCTTCATTTCCTGTCGTTTGCGCGCAGCTCTCGCGCTCTCTATTAACTCCGGCGTCTTGCAGATGTCTCGCATGTGTCATTCTTTGTGCAGGCTCAATAATCACTTGTCTTTCTGTTGAGAGAGCAGATAAACATCATGTCGAGGATAGGAAAGCTTTTCTTTAACCATCTTGAATACCAGTTCTAATTCATCTGCTGGAGTATTTGAGAAAAAAAATGAACAACATCTATTTTTCTATTTTTGTCATTTTTCCTCCATTATCCCTAACAGAAGGGACAAATGACAAAATATTTTTTTAGAGAAAAAAAAGAAATGTCTTGAAAGACGAAATATAAATAACACAGAATAAAAATAATATAAAAAAGAATCCTATGATATAAAATACATTTTCAGCTTAAAGAAATTGTTCTAAAATACAAATAAAATTTCCCCTCTTTGTTATACCAAACAAATACTTAAAACTATTTATCATCCATAAAAACAAGCTGTTAACCTCCAAACAAACAAATAAAATGTTCATAAAAGTGTCTAAATGATTCGTCTAAAAACAAATCAGAATATTAGTAAATAACAGCAGTATTTTAGTTTCCACTTTACTTTCCAGGTGAAATATGACTTCCTGTTTGATGTTCACCACACCTGCTGTTTGGAAGTATGGCCAAGCCAGCAGCAGAGGAGATCATACACCACCTGCCTCTCCATTCTGGTGTTCCTGGCTCCTTTGGTCACCATGGCCGTCCTGTACTGGAAGATTATGAAAGAGCTTTGGGGCAAACACAAAGTCCATGACGTCATGTTCCAAACACTTCCGGGATCTGAAATCAACAAGATTACCAGGTCAGTTAACCACTGCTAAAATACTTGATTCTGATTGGTCAATTGCAGTGTCATTACTTCAACTTCTGCAAACTGTAACTTTTGTCTCTCTGTCGCCATCTCTGTTTAAAACCTAAAATTGCAGGTTTATTTACATACGTTTGATTATGTTTGTTGAAGTCAAACCGACATTTCCCAGGAATTTGGACCTGACAGCTCCAATTATAAATCATTATTATAAACTTACCGTTGCGAATCAACGTAAAGAAACTGTTTTGAACTGATCTGTTATGTGCTTGCTCAATAACAATTTTTGGTAAAAATGATTTTTGTTCATTTTTACGGATTGCAGCTTTAACACATTAAAAGTCGATTAACCACCATTATAATTGTATATAAATTATATATTATATGTATTATATATAAACCAGCTTAAAATGCTGCGTGCTCACACTCCGGTGATGATGAGTTTGTGTTTGTCCATTTGATTCCCCTGATCACGAGCCGCTGTTGAGGGGATCATTTGTCTGTACTTTCATTGACAGCGTGTGTAAATGGCTCTCAGGAAAGATGTTTCTTTGTTTGATTGATGCTTCAGTGTTGTAGACCTGCTGTTACTGACATGTCTGTAACTGTGGGAATGACTCTTTTTCACAGGAGAAAGAAACGTGCGATTCGAATGATGGCCACCGTGGTGCTGCTGTTTGCTGCGTGTTGGGCGCCTTTTCATCTGGTTTCCCTGCTGCTCGACTATGGTAACTCCAGCCATGTTGTGCCGTTCTCTCAGAATTACTATTGTAAAATTCTCCTCTTCTTCTGTAGGACAGTTGTAGCCTAATGATTAATGAGTCGGACATGTAACCAGAAGGTTGCTGGTTTGATTCCCAATGCTGGTAGGAAACAAAGGTGACCTTGAGTGAGGCATCTTACCCCCATCTTACCCCCTGGGTGCCTCAGTGCTGCCCAATGCGCCGGGTGTGTTTATGGTTTGCAGTGTGTGTGTGTGTTCACAACTCACAAGGTCTTGAACACAAACATTTCGCAGATTTGGTACGTCTTTAAGCTTGTGAATATCAGCGACCAGCTGCTTATCCTTTCTGTGAGGACCTTTTCATCAGAGTTTTTGTCCGCTGTTCTCCTCTTCAACCTTTAGCGGAGGCTAATAGATTATTGCTTGAGAACCATCGTCATGAAACCTTGCAGCTGACAATTGGGAATATAATGGAAACCCTGATGTGACAGAAAAAGCCCTCAGCTGTCGTCTTCTAAAAATAGGTTTGTCTTGCACAGTTTACAGGTTTATTCAATTTTAAGCACAATTTATTCCAAGAGATTGAAGTAAATGAGTAATTCATCAAATAAATTCTTAATATGTGGCAAATAAAACCTTTTTGTACTATAAATAACCTATTTTTACTATATAAATTCCTTTATATAGGAACAAAAATAATATAAATCGTAAGTGCAGAATATCTGAACGCTATTAAATGTTTATTTACCGTCACAGTTACTGTAAGTACTTCATGTAAAAACTTGCTTGCAATCATACAGTAGGAAATTGCTTTAGATATGTTGTTTATAACTGGTCGGTTTACTTTTTCACACATTATGTTGGTACGTGAGGCAGGGTCAGGCTGTGTTAAAAAATGGAACTGCAGTGGATTTCGTGGTAAATTCACTGGTTTTTATATCTTTGATATAACCACACTGACCTCACCTTTTTAAATGCTAAGATGGGAGTTATTTAATGCCGGTTAAGAGCGAAAACCAGGCTTCTTTATTTTTTGTGACATTGTCCATCTGCACTCACTCCTCAATGTTGGAGGCGAGCAAAAAGCATTATTATAATTATGGAACATTACCTGCCCTCTTCTCTCTCATGTGGCTTTATTGTACCCTCAGCTACTGCCCACAGATGTTCTGTGATTTACTTCCCACGTTTGTTACCAACACAATATTCAGCTCACACACCTGAATATCATCGCCTGAATTAACCTCATGCCTGTATTCTATCCGGCTAACAAATTTAGGTTGTAAGAACATTTCCCTAACGTTTCCATTAAGTAACAAAATAGTTAAAAATGTGCATTTTTATACACATTGTATTAACATTATTGCTTAGTTATAACCTTATTCAAACATTTTTTTAATTCTGTAACTCTTTGTTTTTGCAAGATGTTTGAGAGAACTCTTAGAGAATGTTAGCCAACATTCTGAGAACGTTCCCTATTAGCTGGGTAACAATCATTGTTGCAACTGTCATTTTATGGCTCATTTCCGACTCAACAGAAAACATGGGCTGTACACGTGCCCTTCAGTCAACACAAAACATTTTTTTCAGAAAACAACATATTAAATTCCAGTGAAATAGAACGACACTTCGTCTGAAGACACATTGTGTGAAGCCTCTTCATGATGTAAATAAGGCTTATAATATATATAATAGCATTCAAGACATGATAATAACACGCGTCATAGTCATGCACCTTTGTAGTGTACTTTATAAAACAGATCAGTCCCGGATCAATCCTGGATGCTGATTGGTCAGGAGTGCTATGTTTACGATGTAGTGCAGTTAAGACCTCTTCAGTTAGTTTTTATATACAGTATATATATTTCTGTGTGTAATACTATCATAATCATAAAGTCACATATTTGCTTATTTGCAATTTACAGTGCAGAATATTTTCTTTTATGTCATAACATTGCACAATACTTTGTTTTATTACGTATGTCAAAAAAGCCAAACTCACTGTTTCTGAGAATGATTCATTTATTACTGTAACCGGTACCTTGCATGTCTGTTCTGTGAACACAGGTCAGCTGGACCTGGATCTTGACTCTGAGTTTCTGTTGGTCAGTGTGGTTCAGATCCTTGGATTCAGTAACTCGGTGTGCAACCCTCTGGTTTACGCTGCCCTCAACACGACCTTCAAGAGGGACCTGCTGGCTCTGCTCACCCGAGGATGGAATCCCGTCGCTGGGTTCTGCTGCAGCAGTCCATGTTCCTGCTGGTTCTGGAGGAGTCACAAGCGAGTGGGCGTCTCAGCAGTGGAGTCGGTGGAACCCAGACGGGGTCTGGAGAGGACGTGTAGACAAGGAGGAATTCGATCATGGAGTAAACTGGCATGGGAGCCTGAAGCAGAAAGGCCAACGTCCAACACATTCCCCCCAGTGAACCTGCTTACCGCCATCAGGCCCAAAAAGAGCTCCAGCACCATGATCCTGAGTGTTATTGATCCGCCTCACACAGACAGCACCTCTGGATCTGACCAGCCTCTAGCAGGGGTTCTGGATGAGTGAATGATGAGATGGTAACAGTACCTGTTCACTCACCATCTGGATTGGACTGAAATGTGTGGTGAGAATATTTTTCTCAGCTATGAAAGATTGATTAGTGATTACCGGTTTATTCATCAGTTTGATACAGGAAAAGGCAAAAGTGTTAAATCGTCTCAAATGTACAATTATGATCATCTGTTTGAAAAACAAACATTGTTGACCATTGCATATGAAGTATGGGACTTTGTGCCAACGTGTACCTTCGTACCAATAAACTAGTTGCCATAACTAGTTGTGCATGAGTAAAAGGAAAACACAAATCTAATGAGATAAGTGAGAAACATAACTTAAGTAAATGAATACAAATGGTGTGACTGCAGGGCCTGTTGGAACTGCTGGCACAAATGTTGGCCTGTCGGTAAACTTGGCACAACAAAAATCAAGGCAATGGAAATCCCTCATGAAACAAACATCATGACCCTGCCAGCAGAATCCCACTGCCCCGTTCGACAGCCAAAATTACCCCCACGTCTAATGATGCGCATGTTCAAAAAGCAAACCTCAAATCCAGCGACTGGCAGCTGCCAGTTTTCAGACCTTTGAGTCGCAGTGCTGCTTTTAGAACTGAGGTTATACAAATTGTATTTTTAAATAAATTGAAACGATCGGCAGAGAAAGACGTGCTGCCAGCGTCTGAGCTTGTGAAGAGACTGCGCGACCGTGCGACATCATTAAATTTGGCTCGGCTCTGAGCAAAACCGTGTTTGTAATCCCATTTGTTGATCACCACATTTGGCCCATGAAACTGCACAGAACCGACTGAAAGACTCTGAGGTAAGTTTACCGCAGTCAATCCACTGCATCTCATTCAATAATCTTATATTTCCACACGTTTGTGTTTAAAAACTGTACAAATGCTTCCACACTAAAATCATGACTTATTTATAGGTTCACATTTTTTTCTAAATTAAGGATAAAATGTAGAAACCGTTAAGAACACGCAGGAAAACATTACCGACTATTAATGGCCTTAGAAATACACGAATTTGGAAACTTAATTGGAACTAAAGAGCAAATGATCCTACAATAAGTTTTACTATTTCGAAGTAACAAAAATTGCATTATGGCTCTGCAATAGAGCGATATCCTATCTGCAATAAGTCAAAACTCAGTCAAAGTCTTTCTGTACACTTAAAACCCGGTTAAAAACAGAGTATGCAATTATTAAGTACATTTTTTACCCTTATTTTCAGGAGCACGCACAGCCTCGTTTGGAAATGTGGTTTCTGTCTCCATGGATGGGCTCCGAATCTGAAATTCATTAGAGTTTAAAGCTTATTCAGCAGGAGTCTGCAGAGTGCGCTGGAGATGACCAAATAAGTGAGCGTGAGAGTTGTGGGCGCCACACCCTCTATAATTCCCCCATAAAGTAGATTTATAACAAGGCAGTTAGAGAAACTGCTGCAGGCAATGCCACAACACTCCAACATTTCAGACAAGCTGGAGGAGGATGCAAATTTCCTGGCATCACACACAGACGGGAAGTCTGGCGCCCGCACACCTCAGCTCATCACAACCTCAAGAGAACACTGGATTTCAAATGTAAACATTTATGAAGCAATTGTACATTAAAGGATTGTTGTATATTTATCTAGATGAATACAAATGTCTTGAAGTAGTCCACATGATTTCATCATTATTAGGCGCCTGTAGTCGTTTGATAGGTTGGCTTGATGTGACCTTTGTTTTATTCGTTTAATATTAAAAGTCTTTATTGCATTGTCACTTCCTTTAACCTGCAGTTGCCCTGGAGTTTTTCCCGCCCTTTTATGAAAGACTGATTAATGCTTTTCTAAACCTTAGCAAGAGTCTTTAGAAATATTAGTTTTAAAAAAAGTACTAAAATGAATTTAAAAACACATCATTTATATACTATTATTATTTTTGGACCCTTAAAAATCTGCCATTGAAATGGTCTTGTTGCCATGGTGACTTGCCTGAAGTCATTCTAAGAAAGTTTTGGCAAGCTACAGTCAATGAGATTCAGTTTGACAGATTGGTTAAAAAACAATACAGATTGAATAAGACAGATAATGATAAACTGAATGTCTGCAGTCACACACACACATATCAGAAACATTGACGCTTTTGCTCATAATGTTGTTATACCGTGAAAAAAAAAAACAATATTTCGATGTTTGTATTGACATGAGTGAGTGATTGTTGCCCATGGAAGTCACCACTGTGATGCCCAAGTGCTTGGTTTTAAGGTTCCTTAAATGGCCCAGAAGAAACCATTCTGGGATGTCCTGGTTAGGATAAATCTTTAACCTTATACATAAGCTATAGCAATAGTGTTTATGGTCTTGCGCAGCATCACCTCCACAACCAAACAACCATAATAATAAAAATACACATATAGTCCAGAACATTCATATCTGGCTTTTATCCAAAAAAAACGTTCAAGGTGTCATTTAATCAGTCTGTGCTTTTCCGTGGGAATCAAACCCATGATCTTGGTGTTGCGAGCATCACCTTGAAACAACATTATCACTCAAGAAATGCAACATTTTATGCTATAATTAATTGAAATTAATTGAAAGGTTTTAGTACAAGGACGTATTTAATTATGCATATAAAACTCTTTTCACAATAATGCTTGTTAAACCTACCCAAACGACTTACGAATCTAAAATTAGACAGCACGATAACGTTTTTATACGTTTTTTTATTTATTAAAAAACATTCTACAAATAACTTTGCAATAACAAACAATTTACATTCATAAACGAGCAAACGATTGTTCATGGGGGAAAGAGATGCTGCAAATTAAAACTCTTTATAGAAACATACAGAGGGAAATAAAGAGCAGAATGAGCTAGCTGAGAGTATCTGTGTTAGAGGCGTTATTAATAAAAGAAATGTGCGTTCAGTTACGAAAACTGTACAAAACAATTCTCTCAAACTGGGGAAAAAAACTCCTGCACCTACATTTAAAGAAAGAGTCTGTGTTAAATTCAATGCAAAGGGTTAAAAGATGTGATCAAACAACAAGTGCCAGAACAGAAAGATCGTCTCTTGAAATCGATGCAGGTTTTTTTCTCTTGGTATTCAACTGTTCGTCAATAGATGGCAGTGCCGGCACTGTACGACAGGAGGGGAATTTTTTAGTGGTGATCCAGGTCAGCGTTAACTCATGCAAACCTGTAAAAGTCAAACGGCGATGCTGATCTGAGGTCGGCGTTTCTAAACACTGAAAATATCTCTCTCTAACGCTCATAATTCATACACTTATAAAAGCTACATGGCTTTGCAGCCGAGTCAGATGTTGCGGTTTACTTACCGCTACATAAATGAATTTCGGGGCTAATGTATTCTGACGATATTGGATAAATTAATATAAAGACATTTAAATGTGTTTATTTAAATGTCAATTTGTTCCTTCGGTTTAGGAAGATCTATACTTCATTTTTAGGGCTTCTATAAATATATATTTATTAGTTTTGTTTAATAAAATTTCTGTCAAAACTATGTACATCCAAGGCAAAACAATGCCCTCACACCTTAAGAACTTTCAGAGGATTATAAGCTTCCTTCATCTTTACGCCATTAAAAACACGTACCTGTGCACGACTGCGCATTCACGACTGCGCAAACAGCGAGAACTTTGAAATGCCTCCATGATATAAACTCAACACGGATCTGCAGAAGCAGTCGTGAGTGCCCGAGGAGATACTGACCGCGGTACTCTTTCAAAAGCATATTTTCTTTATCTTTATATTTTCTGTTCGCGAACACACACTGGAAAAAAATTAAACGAAAATGCAAAAATGTCTTAGCTAGAGAGGAACTCTCAGTGACGTCATTGAACCCTATCCAAATCCATCTGTTTGAAACTGGTGGACCTCATCTACTGAACGCATCATAAATGCTTCAGAATCGCGAGGATATTTGTTAACAGGTATAAATAATACGCAATTACACGATTTAAATAAACACGTCACGTATTTAAAATATAAATAAGGAAATACGGGAAAATGCCATGTCTGACTCGCAACATGTGAAAAATAATTCACCTGAATTAACTTGGGCAAACCTGGAAAAGTTTTCCTGTAACAAACAAAATAAACGTGATGACTTTTGGAAGTGTAAACGAAACCCAGAACTACTGACAACTAAATGTTCACGTCTGAACGGAGTTCAAGTTTCGAGCCCATGTTGAGGCGTTTTTGTTCGTTTGCAGACCATCAGTTTAAACTACAAACGTGCACCACGTCTTCGCCACATGGTCGAAATAAACACAAAGCCGTAAAACTATTTACACACATGTAAGCTTGAACATTTGGCGTAACCAAAGGTTAAATGACATCATTACGCAGCTTTTGGACCAGCCTGCAGTTTGAAAGCCTTAGGGCCACTCAGTGCACTAAATAAATCTAGCATGCACTGTTGAGAGGTAACACAGCACCCTCTTCTGTCAGCCAGTGTAAATCCACAACAGGGTCCAGTGTTGGCTTCTAAACCCACTCCAGGGTTGCCAATGGAGACCAAGAGTTTGTTTTTTTTGTTCTTTCACGTAACAAGAAGTTTTAAAGTCATCACTCATATCTGTAGAGACGTTTCTCCACAGCTCTGGAGCTAATCTGTTCTGCTGAGTATCTCTGATCCAGGTCCAGCAGAGACTGGAGTAAGGTGTTGATGTCCGCTCGAAGCCCCTCCTTCTGCATCCAGATCCGCAGCAGGTTGTAGACTTTGTCATCGGGATTCTGCGTCTCGGCTATCTTGATGGCGTTGTCGTTCACTCCGATGCTTCGGAAGAACTTGTTGTGGATCCGCACGTCCAGACAATCGAACAGGTCGAAGCTCTTGCTCAGAGACTCCTCCTCACCTAATAAAGTCAGAGAAATGACACTTCACAACTCAATGTCAGGTTCGGAGAATGTTTCTGTAACGTTTTCATTCCACTGTAACAGAAACATTCACTTCGGATGTTTTGAACGTTCCTAAAACTTTCAAAATAACGTAACTTCAGTTTTTTTAGATGTTCTATTAACGTTATTGCTTGGTTATAAGAACATTAGTCAAATACTTTATTAATTCTGTCACACTGATAAAAGGTAATTAAGGTAATTTTGAAACATTTTTTGTCGATGTCCTCAAATGGAAAAATACTGACGAGAGAGAAATCTTACCAAGTACAGGAACGAGCTTTCTGAGGGGATCATCATCCTACAGAAGACCATAAAGTCAGAAGTTAGCCAGACAAAAAGGCACTAATGCCCCTGTTGATATTATACTACATTATGATGTCATACTGTATTAAATCGCTACAGAACCCTTTAGGTTTCTACTTCTGTTCTCCAAACAAGGATCTTTACACACAATCTTAGTCCTCATGTTGTTGCTTTGCTGTATAACTGTGTGATGAAGCTAAGAGGACTTCATTTAACTAACCTGTGCCCATGGCTCTGTGTCTCTCTCCGTCTGTCTTTGGGCTGGAGGGCTCGACCGTGGCGAGTCCCCAACACCAAGCGTGGGAGGGAGGGCAGACAGGCTTGTCTGGGAAGAGCTGGTTGTGTTGGGTAAGCTGTCGCCCAATCCCCGGTCCTCATCCTCCACTGGAATGCTCTTACTGACCGCTTCCTGCGTTTCTTGGGTCAATAGTGGGCGGGACTCTGGGCGTTCCTCCTCCTCTGTCTTCTCCAGTCCAGCATTGCGGTTGTTCTCTCGCTCCTCTTCTGATTTTGGGCACAGGTCATCCTGAGTGAAGTCGACAGCAACATTAAAACCATGCAGCAGTTGAACAGCGAACAATGATTAAATAAAAAAAACAAAAACATTTAAAATTGCAGAATGCGCTGCAGTCACTTACAATCTGAATCTTCACTTCGTTTACATCTCTGGCAGTATCTGAAACAAAGATGACAATTGAAATAATTTTTTTTTTACCTTTTTTTAAAACAATTTTGATTTGCAGACCAGTTTTTTTTGTTTTGTTTTTAACAAATCAAAATTTTAATACTACATTTATTAGATTTCTGCTTATGGACTGAGAAAAATAAGATCTCTGAAAATGTCTTCAGGCACAATGTTAATATAATAATAAATTATAATGTAAAATAACAATATAATAACATACTAAATGTTTTCAAACGTTTTACACAGAAGTAAATCTAACACCTGCTTGTTTTGATACTTAACTCAAATATATGAAATATTTCTGACATACCACTTCGTCGATGCCGTCGATACCGTCGCTTCCTCCAAAAAAATCCGAATACTAACGCGACAACCAGAAGCAGCAAGAGCACCGATACAACAACTGCTTAAGAAAACCAGAACAACAAAATCAACCCTTGTTCTCATCGACACAACACTGTAATAATGATTATAAGTAATAATCAAAGGTTACGGCACTTATTTCCCAATCTGCAAGACTGTTTTTATTGAATCTGAATACGTTTTTATTTAAATGCATAACTTAAATGGAAGTGCTTACCTGCAGCTACAGTCCCACTGTGATTGGTTGGCGACGGCTGGTCCGACGGACCTTCCGTCGGTAATGAAGGGCGTTTCCTGCACTTTGTGTTGGACGTCGGCGTGCAACTCCTCACTTCTTCCTCGTCAGCTTTGCACCTGCAAAGCCGCAGATGAAGTAAAAAATGAGGTCTTTCAAAAGGGTGTGAATCCAACGGCTTTAAATAGGAGGTTTAAAATGATTGTCATCATGAACAGCACAGCGACAGCCTCAGGGTTTAAACGTGGAGGGGATGAATCAGCAGGAAGGGGAATCTGAGTCACTCAGTGTTTGGATCTAAAACAGGGGCTCAAAGGTTACGAGAACAGCAGGTGGGAGGGTCCAACTCATCCGCTTTTAATAGAGCTGTGCGGCAGAACTGAGGGTTGATGGAAACGACGCACTCCAGAGGAGCAGAGGAACTCACCGGATGCATTTCTTGCACACTTCACACGGCTCGTCCGGTAGGCAGTAGGAACCTGGTTTGCATTCGCACTTGGTGTTGCTTGTGCTGGTGCATTCTGCTACCACATTCTGATCTGTAGTGAGAAGAAGAGAAGAAGAGGAACGGATGAAGGAAACACCCAGCTAAAAGGGAACGTTCTCAGAACACTGGCTAATGTTCTCTAAAAGTTCCCTCAAAGTTATCAGAAAACATTCTTGAGGTAACATTAGTGGAACTTCTTTTGGCATTATACCATCATCAAAAACATTAAGTTGTTAGTGGAACATTTACAAATGTTACAAAATGTATTAATAAAGGTCTTCCAACGAAGTGCTAATGTTAATACAACTGCTAAAAAACTGGACGTTTCGAAACTTCCTAGAACTTTTAAAAAACTTTTTTTAACGTTTTAGTTACTTAATGGAAACGTTACGAACACATTCTTACAACCTAAATTTGTTAGCTGGGTGAGAAGTGGGAGAGAAGCCAGTGTGAATGCTCTACTAAACTACTGGATGAATCAGTCGATCCAGATTCAATCAAGATCTAAAGAGTAACTATACACTGAATCATTGTTACAAACATCTGCTTCAGAGTGTTTATGAAACAAACCCCTAAAGGATAAACTAAATGACTAGATCAATCCAGATTCAATCCAGATTCAATCCAGATCAAGTCCCAGAGAGGGTAATGACTCCGTGTGTATTGGTCACAACTAATATTCACCTTGGGGTGGTCAACAGCTTCAAGTGCACAGAAGGTCTTAGCTAACACACCTCTGTGACTCAGCAAGCAGAAGCGCAAACGCGGGAGTGATTAATTGCACCTCTCCTTTATGTCATAAACAAAATAGATTCCGAACAAGACACCACATGATACAGACACGCCCAGCGTCATCATAAAACACACACACGTACACACACAATCACAGACGTATACAAGAGGACAGATTCACACACAAAAACAGCTAGAGAAAGAACACAGGAGCGCGACCACACCCAGGTCATGTAACTTTAGGAGATCAGATTGTCCAGCACAGGAAACATTAAACTCGGCTCTATTCAGGGGCCCTGCTTATGTCCCCATGCTCATGAAAATCCTATGGGAGGTTCATTGTCCAAACGGATGGGTGAGATTTTGTTTATAAGAGTTTGTAATGTTTACAACAGAGTTTGGATCATACACAAGCAGTCGCTCTGGTGGGAGAGAGTCCCACAAGTGTTTAGGTAAATCAAACGGTTTAATAAACGGTGAACGAGGGCCGTCCAATCAAAATAAACAGCAAGTAAATGGATGGCATTGATTTCATCGTAACCAGAGACAGACTAAATAGCCCTGCAGAAGCACTGCTGTCGCACTGATGAGTTCAATGTGCTTTAGATGTTCCGACCCGCTTGCGGATCACACAGCATGCCAAAGTTTTTCCATCTTTCATAAAGGGGAATCCGAATTTTCAAAAGCACAGAATTCCAAAGCCGACGGCGTTCGTTTATAGCATTCGTGAACGTTTGTTTTGTTTTGTCTGTTGTAATTTCTTGCTCTGAGGTAGCGTTTCAGAAGTGAATCGTTTATCCAGTCGTCACTCCGATGCGTTACGGACTTCCCAGCATGCCAAGGGCCATGTGTGTTCTATTACTCATCTGAGATGTTACATTCCTAAGTGCTCTGCTTCTCTGGAGAGTCAGTGCAATGTGAAGACTGCAGATGGCCGTCTACTGGAAAGTGTAATCAAATACAAAAGCTGATATTTCGGCATCTTGAAGTG
>JAZGTI010015378.1:329-13452 GCA_036877585.1 Botia kubotai
CATTTCCAAGAGAGACTGTGTTAACATCTTTTCAATTAAAAAATCACCAAAATCTGTTATTTATCAAGGGGTGCCTAAACTTTTGCATACCACTGTATTTTAAGGTAATTGCAGAGGCACAATCCAATATGAAAAAAACAAGATCTTTAAAATGTCTTGATATTTTCAAGTACACAGCAACAAATATCAAATGGAGATTTCTGCTAGTATTCTCATCTCAGATTTTTTCTCAGGAGTAGAAGGCCTCTGTAATTTCTCATCTATTCTCTCTAAAGTTTCAACAATGTTTACCAAAATCTGGATACACTTCTAAAGTCTGCAATTAAATTCAAACACGTTGTCACTTCTCATTTCATCTTATAATCAAATTATTAGGGCTATGCTATTCACATTAGTTAGTATTTCAACCTGATTCCATTGTATTCTGCTGAGCAGGTAGGGCACTTTCGTTTCTGTTAGGATCAGTTTCTGGTGATTCACTTAAAAAGCATAACAACCATAAAAAAAGAAAAACAAAAAGATTTGTGAACTGTTTCAGATGTTTCACTTGTAATTTCGTAGGCGAAACAAAGATGAGTGAAATACAAGTGTTTACATACAGTAAGTACAGACCTTTAAAAAACATTTTGTATTTTACTTAAAAGTAATTTATTGATTTTAATTATGTCTATAATAAATACTTAATAACAAAATATTACTACATTGAAATGCATATATTTATGCTTAAATTTTAAGGATTGTGTCGCTATGTTTATGAAATTGGGTTTTAAATGAATGTACATGAGGTCCGTAAATAGTATATCAAGCTCATGCAATTTTATGGTTCTGCAGTGTGTGTATCTGAGTACGTTAAACTGTAAATGCTGGAGTTATCTGCTTTAACAGTGTAAGGATATACTCTGCTACCTACATACTGACCTCCCTGTACCACTCTTGGCCATTGGCCATAAGTGTCAGTCATAAGTAGACTTGTTTCCTGATCTACTATTGCAGTCAAAACAGTCTGCCTGCTGATTTGTTTAAGAAGAAAATCAGTCGTCTTTGAATAAAACAAGGCATCCCCATGTAAATGAATATAAGAAATATAAAAAATTAATATAAAAAAAATTAAAATGACTTTCTTGTGGCTGGGCTTTAAAATGTAATACCTTTCAAAAAACCGACATGCGTTGGTAAAACACTATAGGTCATTACGCAATAAACCAATTTTAAACATTTGAAAAGGAAATATTACATTTGTAGTAACAGTGTTCCAAATAAATAATAAAATAAATATGCGAAATAAATACCTTTTTTAATATATCTGACTGTTTGACCACATTTCAGTCACAATGCACTCAAAAAAAATAGGTTGTTGGTTTAATTAACACCCATTTTTACACAATTGAATAGATTTATCTGAGTCTAAATTTGGTAAATTCAACAGACAAGTAATAATTTTCACAAATTTTCTGAATTGTACCAGAAATAATTTACTTGTGTTGATTCTATTAAATTTAGCTGCTTCAGAAGGGAAAACAATTAAAAACGAATCACTTTTTTACCACATTTAATAAATGGTTGGACAGGAAGCACCAGAAAGATAGCTGCTTACTGCACTGGCATTTGCATACATGCCATACCCACCAGTGAGGTCCCCAAGGTCCCCCTGACCTCAATGTTGTATATAATAATAGTATAATAATAGAATATTGTAAACGCCAAGATAACAAACATTCTCATCTGAGCTGTCTCAGGGGTCTAACAGCGTTTGTCAATATCAAAGCATTTAAGATGATGACCAATCAGATAAAAGGAGGTGGGGTTTATGGTCACAAGCGCCAAGCATAAATTCGAGAGCTATGCTTCTGGAAGTGGTTAATGTTTGTACTACACATTTAATATTTCTCAGATGTTTTACAATAGAAATGTTAAACGACTGACAGAAAAAAATCACTGTTGCAAAACTGTCAATAAGGCAAGATGTTAACAAATCTGTTTTCACCACATTAGACATAAAAGTAATAATGAATGTACTCATATTGTGAATATTTATTAATTTAATAATTAATTTAATAAGTCTATTTACAGCTTTCCTGGTAGCCTTCAGTAATTCGTCTAAGAAAATTATTCATATAACATGAATATCAGTCAATCTTATATTTACTTTCCGACACAGATTACTATGAAAGACTGTATCAACCAAAAATATGGTTTATGAAGTGAAGAAATACAGGTCAAGATAAGGAAATTGAGAGAAAAAAAACAGAGAAGGTGATAGAGATGAGAGATTAAAAGCAGGTAGGCCCACTGTGCCCAGAATGGGATTAGAATTATTTAATGTATTTAACAAAAACACTAACACCTAGTGTAAATATAGTCATAATGTATGCTTCTACCCGCTGCCATGGTTTTAAATCTACATTGTTATCCAATTACTTGGCCTTAAAAAAACTTTAAAATGCACATACATAGGAAAAGCTCCATTCCTAGATCTCTGTAATTATAAAACCCTATGTATGGTCCTATTTTCACAGTAGTTACAAATTGATTTAATTTCAACTCAGTTTCAACATTTACTGTCATTATTCCATTTTGTGCAAAGCATGCTGGAAACCTGAAATCATCAGCAATCATTTATGTAGCACAAACACAAATGGACCAAGTTCATTGGTTAAACATAATAGAATAAAGTTGACAAAATTTTCAAAAATTATGCTGTAATATTTAAAGCAAATTTGACAAGGAGCAAAATCCATTTTTGTATGCATTAACTGAATATGAACCTATTAGGATACATATTGAAATATTAATATGAAATATTGCTGAATTTTCCCCAAGGGACCATTATGTGAAGAATTCTTTCTCTGCCCTGTCACTGCTTCCTGCTCAGCCTCTCCTTAGTTTTTCTTTTAATAAAGCTGTTTGCTTGTCAGCTAGTTTCACGCACAGACCCCCAGCCATGTGAAAAGTTAATCCCTGTGTGTCTAAGAGCAGGCTCTGTGTCCCTGGGAACCCCTGTGCTTGGGCAGATTCAAGGACGTCCCTGACATGGCTGAAGTGGATGACTGACCAGCCATTTGAGGCTGGGCCTCTCTTAACCACTTCTGCTTTATTCTCTGCTTTTATTGAGCTTTTGATGGGACAACCTGACAGACACTGGGATTTGGGATTTACATCTTGAAGTACTAATCAAGTTGAAAGATGACAGTGGGGAAAAATAGATCTTTTAATGCACGTCGGTACCCCCATTAAAGCTTCCACTTCATTCTTATTTTCCGTGAGACACCAGAGGACTGAATAAGCTATGAAAGCTAAAAGAAAAACAGAAATGTACTTATGACTTCTCAAATTGTTTCCAACACTTGATTCAACAGATTTTACTATCACATTAATGTTATTACCAAACGGTTTCCAATCAAAGAACCACATACCACGAAATGTTGTAAATTGAAAATTGAAAGCACATGCTAAGTTTAGGCTTCAAAAGCTGGAGATAACACCAAGAAACTGATACAAAGATAGTGTGATTGAGAATACATCAAGTTGCTAGATGTGTCCAAGATCAATAGAAGCTTTTCTTTTTTTCTAAAATATGCCTGTTGAACTCTGTTGAACTGTTCCTAGTAAAACATTGTTATCAAAGCACTTGACGCAAGCTACCCAGATCCTTCAGGCCCCAGAGGTAGAAAATGAATTTGGTATGAAAATAATTTCGGGTGAAACTTTTGAGTGTAATCTCTCACTAGAGGAGATATGTGAGATTTCTGGGTTTTTAGGAGTCAATTTATTGCTGTCTTGGAGAAACAATAGCGATATTAATGAGTGACAAAATTATATATAATGTGCGATTTTCATTTTCTAAGGGGAAGGTTATTTGCTTCTCACTGCGGGTGCGTACAAGGAGATCGTAAGAAGCTCATTATAAAGAGGGATATGTTTTACTGACTAGCGTGAAAGAGCGCAGCCAGGGGCAGCTAGCCATCTAAATCCTCTCCCTTTGCTTTCTTCTCTTCTTTTCTTCCCCCTCCCCATTCATCCCCCTTCTTATGCTCTCCCAGACCTGAAAGCAGCAGAAATTAGTTTTGAGGAAAACAAGTGCGATTGGGTCTGTAAAGGTCAAGACAGACTTTGTTCTGTTGGAGGGTTTATCTAAACTACAGCTGCGTTGAACAATAGGCCAGGGGTGGCAAACAGAAACCCAAGCTGTGAGGGCTAAATTACTGCACTGATAAGACTGAACTGAATGCTTTAAAGTGCAAGAGCTCAGGAGAGACACAGAGGAGGACCGGAGAGACTCGCTTGATGACACAGAGAAAGAAAAGACTAAAGGAGAAACAGAGCACCTCTCTGTGTTCTAAAACCTACAGGCAGTGAGCTGCCTTGCAGCTGATGTAGCTAGCATCTAAATGAACACCACAAAAATAATGCTACATTCCTTACATAAAGCACACAGGAGACTCAAAATAAACAATTTTGATACATTTTTTAATACAATCCACAGAATGAACTATTATCAAATTTTTAAATAAGGTTTTCTGCCAGGGCTCAACACAGACATTTCTCTATCCCTCACGTTATGCATAAACAAATCCAGATTCTGGGGGGTAGTACACTATAAAAATGCTACTGTTTACAAATTCATCTTGAAAGCCTTTTTGTCATTCACGTCTGGGTTGGCAATATCACACCTCACAAACTGCTAGAAGTCTTTTAATGTTAATGCTAAAGCAAGGCCAGTGCTACTAAACATATAGTGTCACTAATTTGTCTTCTAGCTGAAGTTGTCTGTCTTGCTTCCTGAGCACTAATAACATCTAACTGCAGTTATCTTCATATTTCCTTTTTAGCCACTTCAGGTAACATTCACATGGATTCAGTACATAAGCCAATGGATTTGACATTAAATCCAGTGGTACAGGCTGGCACAGGGACCTGTCCTGTAGATAACAGTGCTGTGACGTTTCTTAAAGCGCTGTGAAAAAGTACTTTAGCATTAGACAGCTTGTTTAAAAGCATGATTGAGCACTTCAACATTACCATGCAGATAAACAGCAAGGCCAAAGTCATTTCTGCAGTTTTTAAATATCAACCTGTCTCACAACCTCACATCCTGCTACCCACAATAACACAGACATGATTGTCAATTTGTCAATCAATGTGTGAATCAGTATGTCTGAAAAAGAAGTAAAGGAAAATAAATTCCTCAGAGCCTATTAGTAAACAGAATTCATAAGTACATGGATCCACCAAGCACAAGCTAGACATCTGATATGTACTAATATTTTCCAAACAGTTGAGATGTTGTTGTACTGACCTAATTCACTAAAGCAAGTAAACCAACACCAAAAATATTAGCTTGTTGTATCCTATGTATGTAACTGTGTGAGACAAATAAAACCTCATGTATAATGTTTCCTGAAACGCAATGTTTTAGTGCGACAACATACATACATGATATCACTGTACTAGGACTCGTGGTCTATCTTTAAAGCTCTAGGCTCTTTAGAAAAGCAAGTGGTGCAATTGATGGAAATTACTGTGTAAAAAAAATTGTCATGCAATGAAAGATGACAGATTTACAGGAATGACTCAGAAACACATTATTCATATATTTCAACCACAACTTGACACACCAATGGGTTTCAAAAAAGCCTAGAGAGTGCTAGTGAACAAACCAAGTCTCCTGTCCAGAATAATGACAAATTTAACACTTCTTTACTGTGAAACAGAATGTCATCAGTGTCTTTGGATTCTTAAATCACTGTTTTTCACATAGTCATCTTAAGGAAAGAATAACACTAAAACACCAGCCTTTTTAAAGAAAGACATTTTATGGCACACCTGGGGGGAACGATGATGAAGAGCTTGAAATCTGAGTGACTTAAGAGAGATTTTTCCACACCATTATTATGCTGGTCTGCTTATAAAGGCATTGTATTGTGCCTCGTGCATCTATTTGTGGCCTTGTCATTATTATGTTTAGGTTCAGTTTTATCTGTGTTTTTGGTTTCATTTGTTAATTTAGTCATTATCTTGTTAATTAGTTCATTATTAGCTCCTCTGTTGCTTAGTTCCCTTTCGAGGGAACTCAACAATGTGTCTGGTTTAACGCTATTGAAAACGTCTCTGAATCCATCTGAATCTCATGTCTAATCACGCCAACATAACTGGCCCGCGGCAATGCTTGATGCACATCAGGTGCACCTGCAGTATATTTGTGCATCTGTATAGCATGTCATCAGCTTTTTTGTCTTCAGGAGCTGTTTGTCTATTGTTCTTGTGACAAAGTGCCAATGGATCCAGCTCCAAATAACTTCAGAAGGTGCATGCCTCTGTGTCAGAAGTTTCTGATACCTGGGGACACCTTCTTCCTTTCCTGAAAAGAAACGCAGGATGTGGCTGTGAGGGCAAGATTGCAGCCTGCCCACCCTGCATATGTGGAGCTGTTGCTGGTCATGTCTTGCAGGTGTGAGAAGCCGGTGATCGTTCATGGCTGGTTCAAAGAGTGATTTTTAACTGCTTATGACCGCAAAGCTCCCAAGAGCCTGCCCTTTCTCCTTGATCTAATGCTGAGATGGAGAGATCATGGAAGGTGCAATATTTCTTTTGTTTCTAACCACATTCACAAGTGATTTACACGAATGTGGAGGGATGTTTGCATCTGATGTTTGTGTTTGGTTATGATGGTTTGTGTTCTCCTGGTCCCCTCGTTCGTAAATTTTAGTTACTAAAGTTTATTTTGAGATTATCTGCTTTTGACCTTTTAATTATGATGTTTTGCCAATGCCTGGACAAAAAAAAATGCAATACTACCATAATAAAAAATCAAGCATTCTGCATTAGTTCAGGCAGGCCTTGAGGCTCCCATATCAGCTGACATCAACTGACTGGAATATTCAAACGCAGCCCATAGCAGCTGATCTTATGAGTTTATATGCACTCAGTTGGCAACTCTTAAACAGGGCACCTTACTGAAATACCGCTTCAGTCAGCCTACTTAGCTGCTTCCAATGCTGCTTTGCAATTGAGATTAAGATAAAAGCTTTGCGCTTGTATTTGCTGTTACTCACCCCATTAATAATAATGTCTTCTGCCACTAATAAAGAGGATCAGTGGCAAGTTAAACCAAAGAATCCACCAAAGAATCTCAGCGGTATTTAAGACAAGCAGAATAAGCCATTTGAGACGAATGGCTTATGAGCAACATTTCCATCCATCTGAGCTCTAGCTTGGCATGTCTGGCCACTGCCTAAGATACTGAAAACCTTGTTCAGGAGCCATATCCCAGTTCCGACTGGAGCACTTTGGTCATTGCACTCTGACATTAATTCCAGAATCCAGGCTCTGAAGTCCAGCTCCACATTCAGGTCCATTGCAAATTCCCTTTTCTACGGTCCATTTTCTTCGAACCCTGTGTCGTACACAGTGTCGTCCATGGCTGCTGGGCAACAGGATAATGACATCATCCAGTGACTGTCCCGCATAGGACAACGGGGAAGTGCAGTTCCAGTGTCCACCTGCTCTCATTCTTTTTGCTGGCTGCTGCAATTTCTTAACAGCTGAAAAGCCAAATCATAGCAGGTAATGATGTTCAGAACTAAGCAAGTGACTGGCGTTTTGTAGAAACATAACATGTCTATTGTGTTTAAAGACAGTGACCCCGACTTTTAAAATCTTTAACTCTAGCTGAATTTAACATTGCTTTCAGAGTGTATAGAGATGTCACAGTTTATTCATCTTTCTCTGCAAAAGCTGCCATATTCATTCAGCAATTTAATCAAAGGCTGGACTGGTCTTTAGTCAACACAGCTCTCATCAGCGGATACTTCACTGATCACCAAGCTCTGTTCTGCTTGATCTGTGGCTCTCACTGTCACACTTCCAACCTGTGACCAAACACTGTCTCTCCAACCTCCTAAGTCTGGCCCAAGCTTTTAACCCAATGATTCTAATGTAATACCATGTGCCACTCCACTGTTACAATTTTAATTGTACAAAATTAATCAAAATGCAAATTTTATAATTGTAAATATGTTGTTTATGAGTTTTATTGGTTGGACAGTCATCCAAAGTTTTTAGCCCAAGACAAAACTGCTTTATGAAAAGCAGAAAAAAAATAGATACCATCATAACCGTTGCTTTGTCAATTACTTAATAACAGGTCTTGTCCAATATTGTAAAATTGCCTTATGTGTTTCATCTTCTAGACAATTTTTTGCTAATGGATTATCCACATGCAAAGTCAGACTGTTGTATCTCAGTGCTAAAGTGCACCTTCAATTATATGGGTGTTCCATAGTCTGAGGAGAAAACACCCTTTTAAAGTCTTTGAGTTCTTAGGCATGGCATTAGATTACAACCCAATGCAAGCTTCACTGCCCTTAGAGAAATTAAATCACATTAGAGAAGTTATGAGAAACGCTCAGGTGTCAACATTCTTTTCTAAAAGAGATTTGCTCTTTTTGCTTGGTCATCTTAATTTTGTGATGCATATAACTTCCCAGGGCAGGTCTTTAATTGCCAGGCTCTTTGACCTCTCCAAGTCAGTTAAAGAACTTAAGGATGTAGTTACCTTAGACACGGACTGCAGATCAGATCTCAGGTTCAATTCTCTGCTCCTCGATAACTGGAAATCTTATTTTTCTATAATAATGATGTGGAGTCTTCTTCAGCTATTTAAATGTACACAGATGCTGCATCTTCCGTTGGTTTTGGTGGGTGGTTTAATGGTCGGTGGTTTGCTAGTTTATGGTCAAATGAGCTGCTATTTATGCATCTTGTTAACAAGGATAACACCTTGTTAACCGCTCTGTTGTAACTGTGTCCTGTCATAATAGCCATTATTCTGTGGAGTAAACTCTGGTCTAGAAAACAGTTACTGTCCTTTTGCAACAATGAGGCAACAGTTAATATCATTAATAAGGGATGCTCCTCAGTTCTGTTTATAAACCGTTTTGTTAGGCGGTTATCAGACAGGGGTAACTTAAAATTTCACATTCTTTGAAACAATGCAACAGTGTAAAAAGTGCTATATAAATAACATTTAATTGAACTTAAAAGGTCCTGACTGAACTACCAGTTATCTATTCAAATGATGAGAAATTGTTCTAAGAGTAATGTTTTAATATTCACCTATTAAAAACCCAATAACTGTTATATCAGGGGTGATCCCCTAATGTTATGGCAATTGTACTTTAAGCTGAGGTGACAATTTATGATGTTCATAGTGATGTTCAGTAATGTTTTTTGAATAAAATAATTCATAAAAAAAAAACTTCAAGCACGGTTTCCTGAGAATGACCACAGTATCAAGGGCAGACATCAGTTATTCAACCTAAAAGACATTGTACAACCTAAAAGACTGCAGGAGCCATTGATCTTAGTTTCTAAAAGAAAACATCAGAATGTGAATGTGAAACATTGAATGTGAAACATTGAATGTGAATTTTATTAATAAACTTTACTGAATAGATCACAGTGAAGAAACAAATACATAATACCAATGTAAAAAAAAACTCCTGTATTTAGCAACATAAACATCCCTGACAAACATCAGACTTCAGATGATTGCCATTTCTGCTTTAATGCATACACAATATTAGCCAATTTCCATAATCTGTACTATTTTACTGACAATGTTCAACTTTTATTTTTCCATGAAGCAGCTTTGAAACTGTGTAGTAACAACATCCAAATAAATGTTGAAATGTGATAAAGTGAAATTAAAAAATTCTGTGCTTGTGGCCTGTCTCCCACTTATGATGGAGATGCCCTGTCAATTTTTCCAGCACAGCTTTCCTAGCATTTTTAGGTGATTGCTAGAGTGTCTTTGGGAGTTGTTAGCTTGTGATACAGTGCTGAGGTAAGTAGACTTCAAGTGAGTATCAAATCAACAGATAACAGTCCTCACCATAGAAGAGACCATACAGTAAGTGTTTGTGGAATGTCCTTATGGTTGGAAACTCAGGTGATGACGAATGGTGTGACTGGGTGAAGGTGGAGCCTTCTGTATCTGTAATGGAGACTCGGAGTTGTATTGATCCATCTGCAGAGTGTTCAAACAGGCAATGGTTCAAAAACCAGCAAACAGAGCAATAGGGAATAGGCAAACTCAGCAACGATAAGACAGGCAATGCTCAGGGCAGGCAGATAACAATCAAAAACGTAATCCAAGGCAGGGTCAAAAGTCAGGCAGCAAACAATCAAAAAAACACAATAGACAATCCAGATATAAACCAGGTAAACAACAATGAAAACCATTCTGAAATGTTAGCCGGGGCAAAACAAGACATCACAATGAGTCTATCAGAGTGGGGTTTAAATAGCAAACAGGAAGTAATCATCCCCAGGTACGGGGCTCATGGGAAATGTAGTCCAAATGAAAACGAATACTCTGGAGATGGTTCCCTCTGGTGGCGCAGAGAAGGCGGAGCGTCCTCCTCCATAACACTATCAATTGCCATGTTACTGGGAATAATTGAGAATGTTTTGGTAAGACGTAGGAAAGGCTGACATTTCTATACTTCTAAAATGCTGCTTTGGTGTGTCTGCAGCAACATGGACCATATGTTTAATATTAGGTGTAATCTGTCCTACTCAGGTGCTCTGAAAGTTGGAAAATTGGATTAAATTGGCTGATGACATGTTTAAAACCTCCATAAAATAAATGTGGAAGATATGTTTTTGTAATCTCACAATATGAGTGCCATCATAATATCTTTTAAGTTATATTTAGTCCAAATGGAATCTTTTCAAATGTTTCTACATGAATGACAAAAAAAATCAACAGCAGATCTCTTAAACATTGTGATGTTGGAACTGTGGCGACAGAAACACAGCTCTGTGCGGTAAGACTCACAGCGATGGCTTGTGTTTACATCAACACGAAATGGTGCAAGAACTCTAACTAGTCTCTAGTTACTGCTCATCGCTGGTGGAGTTTGTGACTGTTAGATGCAGACCCTTTTATTTACCACGGGAATTCACCACCGTTCTCATAATCTGAGTATACATTCCCCCCCAGTGCAAATGTAAAAGATGTGCTCTATGAACTGTATGGGGCTATAAGCGAGCTGCAGAATTCAAACCCTGACGTACTGTTTATTGTTGCCGGAGATTTCAACCATGCAAATCTAAAGTCAGTGCTTCCTAAATCCCATCAATATGTGGACTTTGCAACGAGAGGGAAGAACATGCTGGATCTTGTTTATACAAAAATCCCTGGCGCATACCGCGTACCTCCCAAACCACCTCGGCTACTCAGCATAACAGAGACCACATCTCTGTTATGCTAATCCCAGCATATAGACTGCTAGTCAGACGCTCGAAACCGGTTCTGAAGCAGGTGAAAACCTGGCCAGCAGGAGCCATCTCTGCTCTTCAGGACTGTTTTAAACACACTGACTGGCACATGTTCAGGGAAGCGGCAACTGACGGCCCTTTCACCAACTTGGACAGCTATATTAACAAGTGCATTGATGACGTCACCGTCTCCAAGACCATTATCACGTGCTCCAACCAGAAACCGTGGATGACTGCAGAGGTGTGTGCACTACTTAGGAGTAGGATGTGAGGAAGATGCTACATAGAGTCAACCCGTGGAAGGCTGCTGGTCCAGACAATATTCCTGGCAGGGTGCTCAGAGGATGCGCAGACCAGCTGGCAGATGTCTTTACAGACACCTTCAACACCTCCCTGAGCAGCACCGTTGTGCTTCAAGACCACCATCATTGTCCCCGTGCCAAAGAAATCTCCAGTATCCTGCCTCAATGACTACCGTCCCGTTGCACTGACACCCATCATCATGAAGTGCTTCGAGAGGCTCATCATGAGGCACATAAAAACCCTGCTGCCCCCCTCTCTGGACCCTCTGCAATTTGCTTACCGCCCCAACCGCTCAACAGATGACACCACCACCACCCTTCACCTGGCCCTCACCCACCTGGACAATAAAGACACATATGTTTGAATGCTGTTCATAGACTTCAGTTCAGCATTCAACACAATCATTTCCCAGCACCTGCTTGGAAAGCTGAACCTGCTGGGCCTGAACACCCCACTCTGCAACTGGATCCTGGACTTCCTGACTGGGAGACTTCAGTAAGTCCGGATTGGGAACAGCACCTCCGACACCACCACGCTGAGCACTGGAGCCCCTCAGGGTTGTGTGCTCAGGCCATTGCTGTTCACTCTGCTGACTCACGACTGTATAGCAATGCACAGCTCGAATCACATCATCAAGTTCGACACAACCATGGTGGGTCTCATAAGCAAGAACAACGAGTCAACATACAGAGAGGAGGTGCAGCGGCTAACAGACTGGTGCAAAGCCAATAACCTGTCTCTAAACATGGACAAAACTAAAGAGATGGTTGTTGACTTCAGAAGAGCACACCATGACCACTCTCCGCTGAACATCGACGGCTCCTCTGTGGAGATCGTCAAGAACACCAAGTTTCTTGGTGTTCACCTGGCGGAGAACTTCACCTGGTTGCTCAACAACAGTTTCGTAACCAAGAAAGCCCAGCAGCGCCTGTACTTTCTGAGAAGACTGAGGAAAGCAAATCTCCCACCCCCCATCCTCACCATGTTCTACAGAGGGACCATTGAGAGCATCCTGTGTGCAGCTGCATCACTGCTTGGTTTGGAAATTGCACAGTTTCAGACCACAAAGCCCTTCAGCGGGTAGTGAGGACATCTGAGAGGATCATCTGGGTCTCTCTTCCCTCCATCATGGACATTTACACCTCACGCTGCATACACAAAGCCACCAGGATTGTGGATGAACCCACACACCCCTCCCATACACATTTTACCCTCCTACCGTAGAGACCCGGCAGACTTTTTCCCCATGCCATCAGGCTCCTCAATAGTCAGTAACTGGACTCAAGGATCACACACACACACAAACTTATATATACACACAACTGGACATTCTTTTTCATATTTTGTCACATTACAACCACAAACTTAAATGTTTTTTATTGAGATTTTATGTAACAGACCAACACAAAGTAGCACATAATTGTGAAGTGGAACAAAAATGTTACATGGTTTTCAAAATTTTAAGCAAATAAAAATCTGAAAAGTGTGGTGTGCATTTGTATTCAGCCCCCCTGCGTCAATACTTTGTAGAGCCACC
>JAZGTI010015379.1:0-13452 GCA_036877585.1 Botia kubotai
GCAAATGAGACCCAGGCAAAACAGCAGCGCCGCCACCGCAGTAGATATTCTGCCCCGAATTACAATTCACAGAAACCCTTGCACGTGCAGTTACCCGCCGAACATGGGTAAAAAAAAAGAATTACTTACAATAAATCAAACATTACAAAACAGAAAGACAAACTATTGTACATACCACGAGAGCGTTAAGGCATCGCGTTAAACATCGTCACCAGTCATAGGAAATTGTGGCTATTTATATGACGACAAACTACAAACACAAATACATCCGCCTCTTGTTAATGGGCAACATTCCTTTTTAATAACAAAACAAGCCTACCTGTGAACCATTGTGGGCGTCTAATGCACAGCAGCTGGAAAACCAAAAGCAAACTTTCCTGATGGCAAAAGTACACTAATATTACCCATATTACATCTACATACAAACTTACCGCTTCAGAGCTACTATACATAGCTTCAATTTGCAACCGGAAAGATTTGCCAAAAACAGGAAAAAGGGGCGATAACACTGATGGCGCATCCCAAGTCACAACACTCACGTATTTATAATCTCCAAAATACGTTCTGACGCCAGCCAATAGGAATAGGGGCGACGCCAGCCAATAGGAACAGGGGCTACGCCAGCCTGCTACATTCCACCCCCACATTATGTGTCGTCGCCCCGACGATAAATTTCCCAAACCCCAGGGATCAATCCCAAGGCCTGAAAAGAGCCACCACTAAATTAGATACTACCCCAGTGGGTGTCCCAACACCAGCTACAGCCTCCCCTACTGACCTTGGTAAGCGATGAACATTTGAATGTTGACCTGCTGTTGGCCGCCTTGACCTCCGCAGTATGGCTTCATTTTCCTGTGTCAAATCGCCATAAAATGGATCTGGAGGTAGTCCTAGACTTACCTCCACATTACCAGCATGGCTTATCCTGTCACCTGAAGCTGACTCCTCTACCGGGACAGAAGCACCTGCCACTTCTGGTAAGACCATCAATAAGTCTACCTCATCCATGCAATCCTCTGCATTTGGTTCTGCACCCACTAAAAGGCCCTCCTTACTGTTCGCCACAGCCGGTTCAGAGTCCACTAAAAGAACCACACTGGGCCTGGGAGCAAAACGGCTTTGAACCTGAGCTTTTAACAGTGAACGGTGAACCCGTTTGACCTTATCCACAGCATCCACCGGTGCAATAGTATATACAGAGCCACCTACACTAGGTGCTTCCATAACTCTATAGACCACAGAGCTCCACCTATCTTGGATCTTTTGTCGACCTTTTATTCCACACTCACGAAGGTAAACAAACTGCCCAACCTCCAGTGGAGAGTCCCACACATGCGAATCAAAATATTGCTTTCTACGATCTGCAGCAATTTTCAGACGGTCCTGTGCACCATTAAAAGCCACCTGCAACCTTGACTGGTGCTCTGCAATCCACTCATGCACGTCACCCGCCACTGGCTCGGAAACTCTGCCCAGCAGAAAATCCACAGGGAGCCGTGGCTCCGGACCAAACATCAGGAAGTGTGGTGACTCCCCCGTAGCCTGGTGCGGCGTGGTGTTATATGAAATGAGAACCTGAGGAAGACAAGAGACCCAATCTCTTTTCTTAGAAACCGGCAGGTTCCGTAGTAAATTGTGCAGGGTTCTATTGAAGCGCTCACACTGGCCATTACCAGCTGGGTGGTATGATGTTGTGTGAGACTTCTCAACCCTGTACAATAAGCAAAGTTGCTGGGTCAGCAGGGACTCAAAATTACGGCCCTGGTCAGAATGAATTCTCACCGGGACTCCAAACGTATAGAACCACTCGGTCCCCAGCACATGTGCTACAGTCTCAGCCCTTTGGTCCCGAGTAGGGACAGCTAACGTAAATTTAGTGAAAACGTCAGTCATCACTAAAACATTCTCCAACCCTGACCGAGAAGGCTCAAACAATGTAAAGTCAATAGCCAAGATCTCGTTTGGCCGAGATGCCAACAAATGCCCCATAAAACTGCGGGCAACAGGTTCAGTGTCCTTGGCCTGCTGGCATCGCTCACACTCATGGCACCATTGCGCCACCTCACCAGTCATGCACGGCCAATAACATCGCTGGCGCACCAATTTGGTGGTATGCTCAATGCCCTGATGCCCGTGATCTTGGTGCAACCCTTTCAAAACATCACCCCGCAAAACAGAAGGCAGAACCACTTGCAAAATCTCCTCGCCCCCATCCGGACGCAAAATACGATGGTAAATTACTCCCTGCCTTTCTACCAAACGATCCCACTGCCGAAGAAGAGTCAGTGCTGCCTTAGAAAGCCGCTAAGTACTTAGCTAACAGTTCCCACACAAATTACAAAAAATACGAGATTCACACACTCAACCCCAGAGAAATACCACAATTCTCTGTAAAGATACAAAACAAAAGAAAACAAAATAATTACAATGATATCCACAACACCACACACATACACAAACACATACACCACACACACGCACTGATTCAGAACGAATTCACAAACGCTGTGAATTAAATTAAGCAAATGAGACCCAGGCAAAACAGCAGCGCCGCCACCGCAGTAGATATTCTGCCCCGAATTACAATTCACAGAAACCCTTGCACGTGCAGTTACCTGCCGAACATGGGTAAAAAAAAGAATTACTTACAATAAATCAAACATTACAAAACAAAAAGACAAACTATTGTACATACCACGAGAGCATTAAGGCATCGCGTTACACATCGTCACCAGTCATAGGAAATTGTAGCTATTTATATGACGACAAACTACAAACACAAATACATCAGCCTCTTGTTAATGGGCAACATTCCTTTTTAATAACAAAACAAGCCTACCTGTGAACCATTGTGGGCGTCTAATGCACAGCAGCTGAAAAACCAAAAGCAAACTTTCCTGATGGCAACAAGTACACTAATATTACCCATATTACATCTACATACAAACTTACCGCTTCAGAGCTACTATATATACCTTCAATTTGCAACCGGAAAGATTTGCCAAAAACAGGAAAAAGGGGCGATAACACTGATGGCGCATCCCAAGTCACAACACTCACATATTTATAATCTCCAAAATACGTTCTGATAGGTTTAACGCTTTAGCATGACGCCAGCCAATAGAAATAGGGGCTACGCCAGCCAATAGGAATAGGGGCTATACCACCCTGCTACACTTGCTATTGCTAGCCTCTCTAAAAAATGTCTACACTACTATCAAGTCAACAATTTCACCAAAAAATCAATGGTTATTGTTATGTCTATTCAGAGACCTACATACACATTGCCTCTGTCAGTGTGAACAAGAGATTCTAATCAGGGGGTTGGAATTTTATATAATATCTTAATTCTGCAATTGCCTTCAACTAGCTTCAATCTTCAAGAATGACAAAACTGCAGCTTTGTACATTTAAATGTAGAGTAGGTAACTTCTGAGGCTAGCAATAGCAACGTAGCTTTAAGGGCATAAGATCCCACCTCTTTAGATCTCTTACTCTTTAAAATGCATAAAAGCATACATAGTTTGACAGGTCAGACCAAATGCAATGATTGGACAAAATTTTATGGTCCTGGTATACAGAAGATATATAAATATATTTAGACCACTTAGTGATTGCTGTCAGAATGTAAAGAGAATGTCCAGCGTAACAAAAATCTTTCTTGATTAAAAAAAAATAACTTACCCTGCCTTTAACCACAAATTGCACCCAAATATAGTGGACACTGAGGTTTTTTCATACTGAATCTTGATAAAGAATGAAGCACAAACCAATGATTACAATTCTATTGTAGGTACAACTTCATGCTTATGCCTCGGCTTGGTGTCCAACTGCTGTTTTAACTAAATAGCTCCCTCTAGTGTACATCATCGTTTCCTTATTTGGAGAATACCTAAAGCGAGAATACCACTATCCTACATCTTTTCCTACCTCATCCTACGTCTTTTGCCCGGTTTCACAGACCAAGCTTAGGCCAAGTCTAAAATGCATTTTTAGTTGTCTTAACTAAAAGCAACCTGCACTGTCGTATCTTAAAATATGAGTGCCATTTTTTGTCTCAAGATGCACACCAGTAATGTTTTCTTTTCTTACCTTTATTTGCACATTCATAAACACTACTTAAATTATAAAAACTGTCTTATTATTTTTGGGACATTGTCTTAAAAGTTCATGGTTAAAATCTTAACTTTTTAACTTTCTTAAGTTCAAGAAAATTGATTAAAAATAGAAGTTCAGGATAAAATTTTGCTGCAGCACATTGAGGAACAAGATGCTCATGAAAAGTCATAGCACAAGGCACAATAATACACAGATTCCTAAGATACCTTCCAAGATTCACAGAAAGGTTTCAGTGCCTTGAGCAGAGTCCTTCAGGCATCCTGCACCCCAGTGCCTCTTAGTTTGTACTCACACTAGGCACTCTGAACTGCACCTGACCCCCAAAGTAAAAAAATTAAAGAATGTACTAATTAATTTAAATATATTTAGGTTTATAACGGGTCTGGTTCTTACCTTGTTGATGAACAGAAATTGTAGTTTGCAAGTCTTATTCTCAGTAAATGTATATTTCAACTGAGGAAAATGTTAGGACAACCTATGCCCTAATAACAACCTCGCCATGTTGGCAGTTGTTTTAGATGCTCTTCACTTACAAATTACAAATTCTTTTTATATTTTTTACCAGACTCATAAACATATGCAAACTTCTTTGTGAAAGCCACAGAGAGCTCACTGGATCTCACCATGGTGATACCTTTCACTTCAACAATTAAGTGCAAATCAAACTAAATGTCTAATGTTTAAGTAAGGCAAGCCTCCTTCGGAATGCTTTGTCACAATATTCTAATCAGTTGCACCTAATGTGATACTCCTGTAGGCAATTTAGCCTTTAAGTATAAATTAATGTGGGGGTTTTATTTCTTTAGTTATATTACCTAAATCTCACAATATTCTTACAATGAATGTCAGGATCAATTGTCCATATGTTTAACTATGTTGAAAAACACAGGCTTTTATGAAGTGTCCTAATTTTGAGTTTTTTCAAAAACTCAAAACAATAGACACTTAATTGCATGAAGGTCAAGATTAGGCTGTGTCTGCCAATGTTATTGACATAACTGCATTGAATAAGGTACTTCACTGAACTGTGCATGTAAAAATGATGTGCTTAAATATGTACAGATGGTACTCATTAAAAATAATTGTTTTGCTGCTGTGGTTGCCATGACAATATGCATTTGTGTAGCGATGACGTCTCCTACAAATGTAACCCCTTAGCAGACATAAAAAAAATACTGTGTGTTTTTCTGGGAAACTATATTTAGATATAAAAAAGTGGACAAATACAAAAGAGAGTAAACTGAACTGTCATTTTTATAAAATAATACTTATTATAATAATACACATAAAATTATCCATTACAGTGTTGCTCTATACACACACCACTTCTTGGTCACTCTCTGCATACTTCAGTTTTCATATTTACAATATAAAGCCATCTGTAAATCACTCTAATATATTATTTAGCCCCATTATCAGTAGTAAAAATATATTTAAAAAGTCCATTTTTGCATTTTATAGACATTGTTTTTCCATTATTTTCTGTTTAAACAATCATGACTTGTTTGGGTCACCTTCTCTTTCTCTCAGCTGCTTAAAAATTTAAATGTTGCCCTATTTTGAGGAGGTTCAGAAAGAAAAAATATTGGCAAAAATCTACTGAACTGAATTGCTGTGGCTGCAGTTTGCAGTATTTAAAAAGAGTTCTGAGTTTGGCCTTTACAGACTCTCTGTTGATAGAGGAAGTGGCCCAGTGTTCAAGAATTCCTCCATTTGTCCTGTCAAAGATTTAACATTTTAGATAGGCACACAGTGTAAACAGGTGTTTCTCAGATGTTTTTCTTTTAGAACCCAAATTTTACATGGGATATTACATAGTGACCCAATACCAAAATTATTTGTTGTACAATGTAGAAAAGCTGCAATACATAATTTTTTTGGTTAAAAATAAACTAACAAGTACATAACAGATCAGTGTTTAAAGGCATGTTCTTACCCTGATTCGCAATAATTTTATAATAATAGTTTATAATTTGAGCTGTTGGGCTGGATTTTCTTGAAAAAAATCCCATAGATGTAACAATGCACAGATCTTTGTGATGCCACCCCCTTGTCTTTGTGATAACACCCCCTTGTCTTTCATTTAAAAAGGTGAGAGACATCAGAACATCGTAGAGACAAGTGGGTGGCCGCTTTTGACTCAGACCGGCATGCAATCTTTAATTATTACCATAAGAAATGTCCAACCATGCCCTAGCAACCATTTAGAGCAGCTTAACAACCAACATGATTTAGCTATATCCGATCACCAGAACATCAAGGAGACATGGAAGTGGGCTCTTTTGAGACACACATCTGTCTATTGGTTTTATCCTGTTAACTGTCTAGCTACACCTTAGCAACCACTTACTGTACCCTAGCAACCATTTAGATCACCCTAGCAACCTGCTAACATCATGAGTAAACCATATTTTAGTATAGCTATCATGTTAAACCATGTTAGCATTATGCTAACGTCATGCTAAGTCATGTTAGCATTGTTTAAATATTCCTGAGTTTTGCAACAGCAAGCACCACTCACAGTTTTCTTCAGAAATCTATCTAGTACCTATCTAGTATTGTATTGTATAATTTGTATATTATACAATTTCGGAATGTTCATCACACAAAGCTATGGCATGACTTGGAATGTCTTGACTTGGCAAACTGGACTATAGCTTACAGGGACTTTTATGGTACTTTTTACTTTAAAGCTTGGTCTGTTTATAATGTATGAAATAAATTTTTTGTATTTAGTAGATTTCACAAAACTAAAGCCAAAATTAATGTTTTACAATAAAGTTTCAAAATAAAACAACACTTCCTGTCGCCCAAATCTTTTAATTGACCACAGGAAATGAGAAAAGAGTTCACCTGTCCAGTTTACTACAAAAACACCATATAGATGATGAATGTATTGGAATGTATATACAAATGCTTTGCTGTGTGTGACGTGTTATTGATCAAACATAGGCCAAATTTTATCAAATTAAATATATATTTATAGTAATTATAAGTCATCTGCTTAACAAGCTTATCATTTATGTAATTATTTAAAAGGATTATTAGCATTTTTTTTAAAGAGGATTTTGTATTTTGTGTTTTGTTTGATGGTTAAACAGTGAGACACAAACATCTGTTCTGATGATAGAATGAACATCTCAGTTATGTGTTTATGATCTCAATCAATTAAGATTTTATGTAAAAATGTAGTTTTATTTTTAAATTTATTTAGTCATCTATGCTATCTATGCTTAGTATTGTATGCAGGAGGACCTCACAAAGGCAGTCTTGTGACATATAGAAGGTAATGAAGAGAACAGACCCATGTGTAGCAATGATACATGCTGTTATATCAGATTATCTTATTTTTGTTTGTCATGGGGAGTTTTATTTTGAAAGAAGTTTGTATGCTCTTATTAAAGGTAATGATCAAAGCATGCACATCGGCTGACGTCATACGTGGGTATGAGGGTGAAATTGCAGTGAAATCAGGAGTTCTTCCTCTTTCTGGTTATATGTTATTATGAGAGGAGAGGAACACCACAGAGGTCACATCCTACCTGTAGGGAGGTGATGTGTGTATAAAACCTAAACCGACTAGGGGCAGTACCATATATGAGAAAAAGGTCTCTTTGCAGGTCCTACCTAACTGGGACAGAGGCACTATCAACAGAGACTGGCAGATTTAGAGCTCCAAAGGAAACACACAGATTCCAGAGATTACCCTATGGAAATTTCTACATACAGGCACCAAGCCCAGTACAATGGCTGACTGTGAAATGCACACAAATTCTGGACCTGGTGTGAGGCCAGATCCTCTACACCTTGGGCTCCAACACTCAGGAGGAAGTTGTAGAACCTCGCATGGGTGTTAGGTGTCGCCCAGCTAACAGCTAACACACCCTAAAAGGTGGCAGCACTCCTAATTGAGTGATCCCTAGCTTTGGGGGGGCATGGCACACCTTGGGAATAGTAAGCCAAGGCGATGGCATCCACTATCCAGTAAGCCAACCTCTTGCAAACAGGTCCACCTTTGCCTCCCCGAATTGACTCCAAATCAGCTGGATAGCCTGTGTCTCCACTCTTCTTGGTTTGAGAGCTGTTGTGAGAGTGCATCTGCACAGTTGCACTCACTGGGAATGTGAGCAATGAAATGACCCGAGTAGTTGTTGACTCCAGAGAAGGAGATGGTGGGTGAATTAAGACATGCGACGTAAGTGTAAGCCACCTTGGCAGTTGATGTATGTCATGGTCACTGTGCTGTCACTTCAGACTACCATGTGCCTGCCATCAACTTTTTAGGTACCACAGATGAAAGGTCCCATCCAGGAGCCGAAGATGCCTGCCCATTGCACACAGTGCCCCATCTGTTGTAACAACAAAGTGCCTGGACATCTCTTCTAAGGGCACCCTATAGAAAGGCAATGTCTGACCAAGGGCTAAAGGTTTGTGCCGTGGTGCAATGCCCATCTTGGGATTTGATCATTTAGCTAGTGCTGCAGCAGTCTCATATACATCCAGCCTAACAGCCCAGGGGCCTCTAAAACTATTTCAGTGGGCTTGCTCTTTTCCCAGTTGACCTGAAGCCCCACTGCTCCCTAGAGTGGGTCAGAATGAGCCAGTTGTCAAGATAGTTGAGAATACGAATGCCCACTTCCTTTAGCGGATCAAGGATGGTCTTCGTGACTTTGTTGAAGACACAGGGGGATGTAGACTGCCCAAAGGCAAAATTGAAACATTTTTGGGATGCATGGGAGGATGCATTTCTGTGTCAACATCTTAAAAATTAGCTTGTGTAGGAACCTGTTTAAGACTTGCAGACGAGCAGACTAGAAGTCACACTAGGGCAGAATGTGTCTAATGGCCTCCATCTGTTTCTGAACTGCCAAAAACTGCTGGGCAAAGTCCTCGACAGTGTCATTAAAGAGGCCACCCTAGGAGATGGGCGCATAAAGAAAGCAGACTTTATTGGCGTCTGCACCTCTGCAAGGTTTAGCCAGAGATGGCATTCCTGGACCACCAAAGAGTGGACATCGCCTGGCCGAGAACTTTGGTCACCTGGAGGGCAAGTCCAGTCACCGTACACAGTTCCTGCATCAACCCTGGCTTATAACAGTCCACCCTAAAGGGGAATGTCTCCCAAAGTGCTAACCAAATTTGTTGCCTTATGGCATTTAGAGAGGGTGGTGGAGTGGGTTGACAAAAAGTTACTAAAAGAATTTTGATACATCCAACCGTTCCTGTATACTACAATAAATTTCATAGCAAGCACACCAAAATGCATATGAGGCTGTATGTTCACAAAATGTCTTTGTATTGACATGAAACTTGAAGTTGTCGCAGGCATGACCTGAGGGAGCATGCACAGTTTCATCACAGTGCCAACCGCTAGTCCAGAGAACTAGTTATTTTTGCTTAAAACTTTGGCCTAAAATTACAAAAGTCACTTTAGATTCCTTGAGTCTCTTTAGATTCTTTGATGCATGCTGAGTTAAACGATATCCGATGTTCCTTGGTCAGCCATTTTGAATTTTGTCATGAAATGCAATATCTTACGAACGCAACTGGGTATCTTTAGGAAACTTGGAATGGTTAATCGTCTTTATTGTCGAAAGTTTGAAGCACTGTATTTGTGGCTGTATTTAAACACTATATTGCCAAAAGTACATCCCATTGTTAATCCATAGGGTTTAAATGACGTCGACCCACCCTTTGCAGTTATAACAGCTTCAATTCCTCTGGGAAGGCTTTTCACAAGGTTTAGGAGTGTGTTTATGTGAATTTTTGACCATTCTTCCAGAAGCGCATTTTTGAGGTCAAACACTGATGTTGGACGCAAAGGCCTCGCTCGCAATCTTCATTCTAATTCATCCCAAAGGTATTCTATTGAGATCAGGACTCTGTGCAGGCCAGTAAAGTTCGTCCACACCAAACTCGCTCATCCATGTTTTTATAGACCTTGCTTTGTGCACTGGTGTGCAGTAATGTTGGAACAGGAAGGGGCCATCCCCAAACTGTTCCCACAAAGTTGGAAGCATGGAATTGTCCAAAATCTCCTGGTATGCTGAAGCATTCAGAGTTCCTTTCACTGGAACTAAGGGGCCAAGCCCAGCTCCTGAAAAGCAACTCCACACCATAATCCCCCCTCCACCAAACTTCACAGCTGGCACAATGCAGTTAGACAAGTACTGTTCTTCTGGCAACCGCCAAACCCAGACTCATCCATCAGATTGCCAGATGGAGAAGCGTGATTTGTCACTCCAGAGAATGCGTCTTCACTGCTCTAGAGTCCAGTGGCGGCGTGCTTTACACCACTGCATCCAACGTTTTGCACTTGGTGATGTATGGCTTGGATACAGCTGCTCGGCCATGGAAACCCATTCCATGAAGCTCTCTACACACTGTTCTTAAACTAATCTGAAGGCCACATAAGCTTTGGAGGTCTGTAGCGATTGACTCTGCAGAAAGTTGGCGACCTCTGCGCACTATGCGCCTCAGCATTCGCTGACCCCGCTCTGTCATTTTATGTGGCCTACCACTTCATGGCTGAGTTGCTGCCATTCCCAATCGCTTCCACTTTGTTATAATACCACTGACAGTTGACTGTGGAATATTTAGTAGCAAGGAAATTTCATGACTGGACTTGTTGCACAGGTGGCATCCTATCACAATACCACGTCGGAATTCACTGAGCTCCTGAGAGTGGCCCATTCTTTCACAAATGTTTGTAGAAGCAGTCTGCATGCCTAGGTGCTTCTTTTTGTACACCTGTGGCCATGGAAGTGATTGGAACACTTGAATTCAATTATTTGGATGGGTGAGCAAATACTTTTAGCAGTATATGGTATATTTGTTATTATTGCCTACAATAATATTAGTACTATTAGTATTATTGCATATAATGTATATGTGTGTTGGAAATCTCTCTTTCCGGCTATGACATTACAGAGGTAAGGCAATGTAGAGAAAACATCTTAGATAACAATACCTGTCTGTTTGTGTTTTTTACACAGGAATGGAAAATAATCACGTGGCAAAAAAACAGCTTTCAGCTCAGGGGGAGTGGAGACTCCACCCTTGTGTAGTCCAGTTGATTTGGGAGAGGTTCGAAGAAGCCCGGATAGACCTGTTTACTTCTGCCGAGTTGTCACACTGTCCGCTATGGTACTCCCTGTCTGAGGCTCCCCTTGGCACAGATGCTATCGCGCATGACTGGCCGCGAAATCTACGCAAGTAAGCAGGTTCTTTTGGTGGGCCCGTTCTGGACCAACCAGGCCTGGTTCTCTGAGCTCATGCTCCTCACAGTTGCTCTCCCTGGTGCATTCCCCTGAGCCAGGACCTTCTCACTCAGGGGCAGGGCATGCTTAGGAATCCCAGACCAAACCTTTGGAATCTTGAGTGATGTGGAGGACCTAGCGGGTCTTTCACCCGCAGTGATTGACACTATCACTTAGGATAGAGCACCCTATACGAGGCAGCTCTATGCCTTGAAGTGGCGTCTCTTTACAAACTGGTGCTCCTATCAGGAGGACCCACAGAGATGCAAGATCAGTGTTGTGCTGTCTTCAAGAGCGCTTGAGAGTGACTGTCTCACTCTCAAGTTAAGATCTATGTCGCAGCCATTTCTGCTTGCCACGATACCATTGGAGGTAGGCCCTTAGGACAGCATGACCTGGTTGTTGGGTTCCTAAGAGGTGCCAGGAGGTTAAATCCCCCAGGCCATGTCTGGAAGGAATATGGGGCCCCTTTCAAGACCCTAGAGGGGCTGATCTCAGCATACTCACGCTGAAGACTGCCCTTCTAGTGGCACTCATTTATATCAAGAGGGTCGGAGACCTGCATGCCTTCTCAGTGACTGCCTGGAGTTCGGCTTCTTCTATGTGGTTCTGAAACCCCGGCCTGACTAAGTGCCCAAGGTTCTGACTACTTGCTTTTATGACCAAGTGGTGAGCCTGCAAGCTCTCCCCACTGGGGAGGAAGACCCAGCCCTTACCTTGCTGTGTCCAGTTTAATTCAATTCAATTTTATTTATATAGTGCTTTTTACAATGTTACATTGCTTTAAAGCAGCTTTACATATAGAAACAAAGAATAATAATAAAAACACAGAACAAATGTCAGACATTTTAATAGAATTTTTACAAATAATATATGTGGGCCAGTGTGTGCACTGCACATTTATCTGGAGCGCACAGAGAGCCTCAGATGCTCTGACCAGCTCTTTGTCTGCTTTGGAGGTGAGCAGAAGGCGAAGGCTGTCTCCAAACAGAGGTTAGCCCATTGGATCATGGAGACCATCTCCATGGCCTACCAATCACCAGGATGACGGAGCCCCCTGGGTATCAGGGCACACTCCACATGTTGTGTTGCATCCTGGGCTGGCCACCACTCAGGTCTTATTGGTAAGTACCCGCTTACGTCTTTGCCAGGAGGCACCTTACGTGTAAGCTGGAAGGATACGATGTAGCTAAAGCACTCGTACGATGCACGCTAAAGCTTGCCTGCCTCTGCTCCTCTTAGCTCGTAGCACAGTTCAGCTCCTGTGGTGCTTCGTATAGAGATCCCTAGTGTTGTCTTTGACACAACAGTGACCGACAGAAAGGTTACATCTCGGTTACATATGTTACCCTTGTTTCCTGATAGAGGGATGATGGATGTCCCTTATGCCACAGTACTGAACTGCACAGCTGGGGGTCATGACACTTCTGTGACTCCTCGACACAATATCTAAGTAAGTGCATGCCAGCCCGCTTATATACCCGGATATCCAGGTCAGAGATTGGCATGTAAATTCCACTCGACAATTTTCATTAGCCTTTTACATAAAGATTTTAGGCGACTGGGCTCCCAAGAACGAACCCCTAGTGTCATCATCAACACAATGTCTTGTTCCCTCTGTCAGAGAACAAGGTTTACATACAGTGCTCAGCATAAATGAGTACACCCCACTACATTTGTCAGAAAACCTTTAGTTTCCTTTCAGAAACAAAATTTTCTATGAGATACTATACTACAAAATACTCCCACAAATGCGGGCCATTGATTGCAAACAAGATTTGTTCATTTGCACACACAAAAAAGTGATTTTCCTAACAAATTCATTCAAGCCCATGTTGCAAAAATGAGTACACCCCAATTATAGTCTTAGGAGAAAAGCCACACTTAAGACTACAAAATTCTAATTAACGGGCATTCAACCACAGGTGAGTCTAATGATTCATTTAAGAGGTGTCCAGCAGGTGACTATAAAAGGGCAGTACTTAACAAAGAAAAGCCCTTCCCATTTCATGCTGTCAGCAATGGCTCCCCATGGAAGAGAAATGTCACAAAATCTGAGAAAGGAAATCATTTC
>JAZGTI010015380.1:0-13451 GCA_036877585.1 Botia kubotai
TGAGTGCCGACTTGTGGTTGTACAGCGAAACCGAAGTAAAGCGCAAAGATAAATGTGTAGTACACAATTGTGCCTGTCATTTTGTTTATGTGAATAACACTTTACACATTTGTAACTATTAATCTGCAACTTCGAATTCAAAACACAGGTGTTCTGAGTATTGTCTGTGTGTGCAAATCGATAAATGCAGCTTTTCACATCAGAGCTGTGAGTATAAATTTCAACTTACAAATACAAATATTAATTTTACAAGTTCTCACATTCAAATTAGCAAGCTCTCGAGTTTTGCTACTGTTTTACCTTCATAAACAAGAACCTAAACCTGGTTTTGACTCCACACTTAGTCTAAATAGCTCAGGAAAAGGTTCAGTAAAATATTTCAAATAAATATTTCAGACATCTCTGTTGATTCATTAAAAGCTCTAATGATCCCCTTATACAAGCCTGAAGTTAGAGAATCACTTGTCCAACAGCGCCCTCTAGAGCACAGGAGCTTTAGCTTTCCAGAGCGCCATTTAGAGGTGAATGAGGAGAAGGCTAAGGAACCAGAAGGAAGAGAACTGCAAGAGATGCCGGGCAGACATGAAGAGCAAGAGAACAGGAGACGGCAAGTACGAGAGAAAGTACAGGAGGGAGAGAGGAAAAACAAACTAGAAGAACAGGAAAAGAAATGGAAGGAAGAGGAAAAGCTGCAAAAGAAGCGATGCAAAGAGAAGGCACTGCAAGCTGAGGAGCACCAGGAGGAGAGGCACCAGGAGGAGAACAGAGTAACTGAAAGGCTCTCCTCTCTGTTTGGCTTTGGAAAGAAGGGGAATAAAGAGGAAAAAAGCCCCCAAGCTATGAGTGAAGCCAAACATCTGGAAGTGCCATCCTTCACAAAACCATTTGAAGATATTCCCCTCACCCTAGATACTCCAGTCTGTACCCCAGAAGAGAGATCTGTGAACCCCCGGCAGGGTACCCCGACCACCCTTCCTCCAGCACCACCCGCTAGCACGTTCTCCAATCGCACAGCAAAAGTGTCCGCAGTCAAGCCAAGGTTAGTGCTCATATGACGTTACACTTATCTTGGATAAACAACTTCTGATGCATTAGATAGCTCAGACATGAAGGTTGTATCTTTATTATAGTCCAGGCAGCTGTGTACGCAATTTATCATTGTCCCAAATTAGTTTTTGTTTTTTTAAGTTTAGGGTCATTACTCAGGGTAAATGCTAAAAAATAAAGATGGATGAATTCAGCTTAACATGCTAAGCCTCCATTGTAAACGGTAAGTCAAGCTGCCATCTAATTCATTTAGCATTTTAAATAAATTTACCACCTGAGAGCTGAGGAATTCTCAGGCTGTAATTCTATCCCACTACATCTCTGTCTGCTCTCCGTTTCTCTTAAAAAAAAGGTTGTCAGTACACAAGTGTGATGTTTTACCGAAAAAATTATTTGATCCCCTGCTGATTTTGTACATTTGCCCACTAATATTATAAATTGATTTGCATTTTAATGAGTGAAATAAGTATCTGACCCCTTCGCAAAACATGACTTGTACTTGGTGGCAAAACCCTTGTTTGAAATCACCAGGCTTTGGCCACCAGGTTTGCACACATGTCAGGAGAAATTTTGTCCCACTCCTCTTTGCACATCCTCTTCAAGTCATTAAGGTTTTGAGGCTGATGTTTTTTGATGGTTCCACAGATTTTCTAAGCAGGGGGACTTTGTGGGCGCTGCAGGATTTTAGCCCTTCACAGCTTGGTGTTTTACCAATTGTTTTCTTGGTGACTATGGTCCCAGCTGCCTTGAGATTATTGACAAGATCCTACTGTGTAGTTCTAGGCTTATTCCTTACCGTTTTCATGATCGTTGAAACTCCACAAGGTGAGATTTTGCATGGAGCCCCAGAGAGTTTGGGATCTGATTGATTGATTGCTTCTGAGATTAGAGCGCTTCCAATCTCAGATCGTTACCTGTATAAAAGACACCTGGGTACCATAAATCTTTCTGATTGATAGGGGATCAAATAATTATTTCACCCTTTAAAATGCAAATCAATTTATAACTTTTTTGAAATGTGTTTTTCTGGGTTTTTTTGTTGTTCTTCTGTCTCTCACTGTTAAAATAAACCCACCATTAAAATTATAGACTGATCATTTCTTTGTCAGTGGGCAAACGTTCAAAACCAACAAGGGATCAAATAATTGTTTCCCTCACTGTATATATTAAAGACTGTTAGGGTTTGAAAGACTGATTTCAATTTGAATATCTTAGGTTCAAAATCTAATTTAAAACCAAAAGTTAACAAATTGTTATGTTTTTTTATTTATTTAAGATTTAGCAATTTTATATATATTCCTAGGTCACTAAGCAACTAAATCTGTGAAATTGATCATGTTAACTTTATGCACAAACCATAGGATTATACCTTTGTTTAAACTTCTGTACATGTTTGTGCATGCTGTCATTAAAGCAGAAATACACAATACTAAAACTACAGAATTATGACATTTTTGTTATTTATTTGTAACATTTTATTATGCTGACAACTGCTGATTAATTTAATGTAGTGCAAAACATTTAATGTAGTGCATTCAATTAGAAAAATGTAAAACAGAAGCAACGGATACTAAACCCTTCTGTATAATTAAATGAATTTTCTCAAACATATTTGTTTCTTTCTGGTATTTACCTCCAATATATCAAGTGTGTTGTGAAATGACGATTAGGTTAGACGATTTAGTTCGGCCTTTTTTTTTCCAGTTTGTCAACAATTAATGATATTTCTGTGGATCTTGAATGAATTTTTAAACACTGCTCTCTTCTATTTCTCTTTGTTTGTTTTTTACCATTATGCAATTTTGTCATTTTTAATCAAGATTTCATCCTCTAATATTAAGGACTGATTAAAATCTTACCCTCAGGTAAAATAACTCATTTTCCAAAGGCTGATGAGAAGAGACAAGAATGTGTTTTAGAAGTGTTGATTGTTCTTCTGGAACATTTACATTGGAAACTGCAGGGCAGCTTTCTCACCTGTGTAACTAGGATTGATGTTGATGAAGGATTTTGAATAAAAGGAGTGAAAATAATTAAGATGTTAAAGACTTTTTTAAAGGTGCCAGTGTATAAACTTTATGCAATAATGAGTTCTATTTTAGGTCAATAAATTAGATCGTATTTATTATTTAAAATTAGCTCATTGTAGCTCAAGGCAGATTTTAACAGGGTTTAGAACGGGTTTTAAAGGGTTGGAATAAAGATGCCCTTAGTTAACATGCTCACAAAATTTAATATAGGTGTGTTTTTGTTACAGTAGCAATGCTCAGCAGGGTTATATTGGATTTGCAATAGATGAAAGTTTTACAATTTTATATTTTCACTCCTTGGCTGCAAGTGCGCTGCCTGAAACAGATAATAGCCAATCCCAATTTTTACCAAAAGCATTCATGCCTTCCCCATCCCTCCTTTCTGAGCCTTCTGGTATGTTTTCTTACCTTTATTCTTCTCAGGCACCACCTAAACCCCCAAGAAGTTTCAGTGAGTCCCCTGGAAACAGCATGGAAAACCTTTCAGAAGCGGACTCCACAGATCAGAGAAGAAACAAAAGGCTCTGTTTCCCCCTGGTTATCCCAGGGGCCTGGCCAAGACTGAAAGCCAAAATGGGGGACAAATGCATACCCTTAACTCCAATAACATTCAGAGGCCTTCTGTTCCATTTCCAGACTATGAAACTCTGTACCCCAGGAAGAGACATGGGGTGACGAGTCAAACACAATGGGATAATGTTATTGCAGAGGTTAACCAGACAAACTGGGATCTCTCAGAAAAGATGTATGTAGACCTGAGCAACCTGTTTTAAACAAATCTGTGGTCTTAAAGGACAGAACCTCAGCGAGCCTTGACCAGCACCAAAAACATCATGAGGCACCTCACCCATTCACCTTAAAGCACAAGGAACCACTCATCTCAACCAAACCAGCCTTTTCTGTCTTACCAAAACCATTAGTTGAGGGTAGTGTTCAGTGTAGTCAAGCCAAAGAGCCCTTGTATGCCACTGTCAATAAGCCTGGCCATTCTGCTTCCAAGAACATGGACAGTAGCCCATATCCCACAGCCCATGGTCGACATGTACTTCAGGAGACAGAAAGGAAAGCTTGGGCCACTGATGCCATCAATCAGCCCTCCCAGGCAAAAGAGAAGCCCACAGCAGCTGCTAGAGCTCTAAATTCAGAGATTGCTGAAGATGTTGCTAAAGAGGCGCCTTCAGTCAAACCCAGACAACGTGCAGTAATCAAGGACACATTTAGACAAGTCCAACCAGACAAGCGGGTTACAACTCAACCTGTAACATTAAAAAGCAACCAAAATGAGAAGCCACGCAATGGAGGCATAATAAGTGGGACTGAAGTTGCCCAGAGGGAAAGTTTCTCTTTGGGGGCATCAATTGATATAGACCACTTCAAGATTGTTGATGTGCCAGAAGAACTACATTTGGAAAAACTTGCCAATGAACCTAAGGAGGTAATGACTAATTTCGACTCATTCCCAAGTGATAAACTAATATCTAATGACACTTGGGCTCTACCACAGCAGAACACAGCTAAAGGGGACCTATTTACTGTGTGTCACGGTTTATTTGTCGCGTAGCAACTGCAGTTGCCGGTCTAATCAGAGCGCTACAGCTGCAGCTCATTTGCGCTGTCTATTTAAGCCTGGCGTTTGCATTGTGTGTTGTCGGTTCGTTAATCTTGTCTTGTCTCTTGTTCAGCTCGTCATGCTCCTGTTCTCTTCCTGCCTTGTGGATTACTGCACTCACGTTTGGATTACCTCAATGTTTGGACTGACCAATGTCTGACCAAGCGCGTGTTCAGCACATTGTGATCGCGTGGTGTGCGCGCTCTCTCTTTCTCTCAGCTGGAGTTTCTGTCGGCTGTTGTTTTCGTTTGCTGTCACTTAATAAACACTCATTGCACTTGCTTTTGAATCTTGAGACTCTTCACTGTGACACTGTGAGCCCAAATAAAAAATGTAGTCTTGAAGATCATGTGGTTGTCTTTGCTGCTGCTAATACAACTGATCCATTCACAAAGATTTCTGAAAACAGCACAGAGCCAAAATTAGAAATCAAGAAACAATCACCCAGCTTCACTGAGCAAGCCAGATCCACATTCCAAAAAAGTTTAGCGTTTAGAAAAAGAAATTCATCTCACCAATACACAACTACTGCAAAAGCTGTTATTGAGAAAACTAGCTTGGACAGATCAATTTCTCAGTCTTAACAAAATGCTGAAGGTGTTGAGCTGACTGTAACCAGTGTTAGCCCACCGAACAGAACTGAACCCACTCTAGTAACATCTGATACCCCTTTGGGTGGCTCGGCGGGGGGCAAAACCACACTTCATGCCTTGGTGTCATCATTATCAGAGCCAGTTGCATTGCAGAATGTTAGTGGAAATGCAGTTTTAAATCAAAGAAGGTAAGAATAGTACTTCTAATCACATCTCACCCCCACCTGCCCATACTAACAACACCTTCAAGTCCTCTAACAACTCTGCATCCCCCAGTGTGCTTAACCCATCAAACTTTCAAATCAGTAGCTCTCATTGACCCTAAAACTCAATATCTGGCCTTACAAAATTAGAGGTTGTTTCTGTAGCTTTTGTTGGTGTTTGTTTGCTGCTTGTTTCTGTGTATTTCCTAGGCTGGAATTGTGATTTTGGGTTTTGCAGCCAGTTGCTGGTAATCACATTTAATCCGCGTAGCACTCTGTAGCAAAGAATTGCATTTTTGCTTAAAATTAGTTTATATAAGACCATTAGACTATATGAGAGTCATATATGTTGACATGAATAGTGGCTTGTGTGGTGTGACATGATGTGGCTAAAGTTGTTTATGCTGCATTATGCATATTTATTGAATCAATATGATTATAATGAAATAATATAAAGATGCTTGGCTCACTTAGTTTTACTTATCTATTCTCTGCTTTGTGTTAATGATTTTTTTAGTTGCAAGTGTGTTGAGAATGGTGTACTGCTTACAGTTTCTTTCCTACATTCGTACATTTTTATATTTAATAAAACATATTCACCCATCAGTCACTTTATTAGGTACACCTTGCTAAGGGCTTGATAAAAAAATAGAAATTAAAAGAAATGTTCTCATAACAGGATGGACATGGTCAGCAACAATACTCCAGTAAGGTGTGACGTTTATACCCAAACTGCCAAGAAATTGTTCCCTCAAGGTTCGAGGTGTTGTGCATTCAGAGATGTCCTTCTACATACCTCGGTTGTAGCAATTGTTTATTTGAGTTATTGTTGTCATTCTGTCAGCTTGAACCTGTCTGACCATTCTCCACTGACCTCTGACATCAACATGATGGTTGTACGTGAAGTTCCAGCAGATCATGAGTTTCTAAAATACTCAAGCCAGCCTGTCTGGCATCAACAACCATGTCACATTCACTAAAAATCACCTATTTTTTCCATTCTGATGCTTAGTTTGAACATCATGAGATCCTCCTGACCAGAGCCACTTTCACACATACAGCCTTTACTGGTAAATTACCAGTAAATTAGTGTTAACAGGCCATGTGTAAACAGGCAATACGTTTGTGTAAAAGGGGTTCATGTAAATGTGTCTAAGTGCGTTTAGTTGCTGCCGTGTGATTTGGCTGATTAGATATGTGTGTCAATGTGCAACTGAACAGGTGTACCTAATGAAGTGGCCAGTGAATGTCAGCAGTGAATATTGGCTGGCAGTCATCATTTTTGAAATAGCTAAATCCATTGCACTGTGTGTATATTGTCATGTGCAGTGTCATCTGGGTAAAACCTTCATATTTTGCAAGATGTAGCTCAATGTCAGCCTAACGTTCCATGCAAACAGAAAATGTGCATACTTTGGAATGATGTAGCTCTGCACTACTCATCTCAAAGTATGCCCAGTGTCTGAATACTATACTAAAAAGGGAAAATCAAAGGGGGTTTCTTATTTTTGTCTTTGTGCTGTTTTCTAAGGGTTTTTGGCCTTTAATATGTACAATATGTACATGTTTCCCTTTTTTTTAAGACCTCACCCAGTAAAACCCCTGAGCTCCACAGAGGGCCAAACCATCAGTGTGGGAAAGGATCTGAAGACTCTGACAATCAAGGAAATGGCTGAGAAGTCAAAGGTACAGTACAGTTATTTATAAAGAGACAAAGGTCATCGATCAGATGGATAATAATCTAGCATATTTATAACATTCATGTTCACCATGTTCGTACTATGTACTTTGTTGGACAAGTACACTATAAAAACTTGTGTATGTGCATGTACTGTAAAATAAAGTGTAACCAATAATATTTACATTTTTAGCTAAATTTGGGCATGTATTTATCAAATTACTATTGCTATTTGATTTCCCACATTTAAGAGCCCTCCTAAACATGTCCTATCATGGCACACATTATAATCCATACATCTTGTGCTACAGTGTATGCAGATGAAATTGTGTTCATTTGATGATGCTTATGCCATACAATTTTGTTGCACTTGATTTGTGATTTATAAAAAGGAAAAACACCAAAGTTCTGTGTACTGATGATGTTGTGTGTGGGAGGAATCAGGTTTATGTACATTATGTGGCCTGAACAACATAATAAAGCATGTACAGTTGGTGTAATGTTTTTTAAACCTTAACCTTAAGAACTTTATTTTTGTCAACAAAATTAATTTCAACCTTTTAAGAATAAACCTTTTGGAGCAAAAAATTTCTGAAGGTCATGAGAAGTATTTGTCTTTTTTTTTTACTTTAAATGTGTTTTAAGTGACCTTTTTTCCCATGTCACGTTCCATCCCTGTATGCTCCATATTCCCAACTCACCCAGGAGGAGTTGATCACACTGGTGGTGAAGCAACAGGAGGAGTTGTCCAAGAAAGACATCCGGATCCATGAGCTGGAGGATTATATTGATAACCTGCTGGTGCGCATCATGGAGGAGAAACCAGGCATCCTGCTTTCACTTCATTACAAGTGTTAGGGTTCAGTTCTAGCATCTGACTCCACCGTGACCAGATCATACCACTGAGACACTTTAATTTGAGACATGCTAATTTGACCATCAATATACTTATGAACAATAGGTAGAAATGCTTATTCATACTAACATAAGAATACTTAACATCAGGTCTAACTGTAAATGACAGGAATGCAGTAGTAATTCAGTAATCAAGGGTCTGCTTTTTACAGCTGAATAATAAGGTATTATTGTTTTTTTTATGACAGAAGCATGGTACAAACTTTCCTTAAAATCTTTCCAACAACAAAGACAGCCTATTTATTGATCCAGTTTAGTTTTGCTGTGCATAGTCATCTATCCATTTAGGCAAAGAGAGGGCTTCTCAATACATTATTTTTAAAGTGTCTTAAGCTTATATTTGACTTTGTACATTCTGCCTGACACAACTTTTGTTTAGATCATGACTGCTGCCTTGCATTACTTTTGATGTGGCCTTCAATCTGTTGTGACAAGTCAAATCAAGGGCATGGAATAAGCCTTTAACTGTTGCTGGGGCAGTGCTGTATGTTTAGACTGTAAGCACTTTTTACTTGAATGAGGTGATTTATTTATGAAGGGTGATTGAGGTGATTTATTTATATATGTTTTTATATGGAAGTGTGTTCTTTGAAAGTAACTTTTCAGTGTAAATACTTTGACATACAACAGTTCTTTAATGAACAAGCAATAACTGTGTTTGCAGAATTTTGTTTCCTGAATTGCAGCTAATTTGGTACTTAAAAACTAACTAAACTGTATAAAAAAACTGTATAAACTGTAGCTAATTTACAGTATGTGTTGCAGAGAGCTTATATGTCGAGGAACCAAAAATTGTGTGATTTAAACAAAAATCTTGCTCTTTAGCAATCTACCACTAAGCTGCAGTACCAAAATAAACTTGTACATCCATCCTCATTTATCCTTATTTCTGTTGTATTAATTTTTTTCATTTGCTTACTAATCATGTCATTTACACCTGTCCACTTATGTGACTACAGGGAGATAAATGTCCCCTTAATGTCCCATTAATTTGGATTTGATTGTGTTGTCTTAAAACTGTATTGGTTATCAGTGTTGTAATATATTCAAGTTTTTTTTTACAGTAATACCCAAGAGCTTGTAAGATAAGATCGCTTTGGATAAAAGCGTCTGCCAAATGCGTAAATGTAAATGTCTTCACTCTTCATGTTGACAGTTAACAGACTCTACGTAACTTGATCGAAGCACTCCTTAATGTCCGGTTTAAAATGAGAAGCCTTAAAATAATTCAAGATGCTAAGTACATGTGAAGATAAGCATTTATTTTGTTTTCCTGTGCCTTGTTTTTATTAATTTAATATTATACATTAATAAGCCTGAAAACATGCACTAAGACTACGTAAAAATACTGTTTTGATTATGCCTTGATCAACTAAATAAAACACATATCTTAACTTATGTTTTTGTAAATCATCCAGGAAAGATATGAAACATTTGGTAACGCTATTCATTGTACATCTGTAGTTTATATGCATTCAAATAGAAAGTTTCATGACATTTCTTTTAAAAAGAATGACATGGGATTTGTGATTGCAAAATTTCTATTTTTGAAATTTTGAAAATATCAAAATCTATTTTTGAAACGGAATTTCAGTATAGGCCTGTACTGGTAACTAAAATGCTACAGAAAATGTGCAGTTATTGTCCCAACAAAGAAATGGTCACTGTGATTTTAAGTAGGATGTGTTCCTGTATCAACATTATTGGTCCTGGACCAACCAATCAGATTGTAGGATTAGGTTTAGAGATAGACCTAGGTTTTAGGACTGAGCTAGGGGCTTGTATACCATTCTTGTCTATGTTTTATTTCCCTCTGATTTTAGGGGTCCATTATGGCTAGGTTTTGGGTTATGGATTAGGGCTTTTATACAGGAGTGTTGTTTCAGGACCTGTGTTCAAAATTTCAAACTAAAAATATTAAGAAACTGAACAGTTTAAATAATTATATATAAAAATGACTGTAAAACAGAACAGAAATGAACAAAGTATTTAATAATGTTAATGAAAGCTTTGGAAACACGTTACCTATGACTTATAAGCTAATAGCTACAGAGAACAAAATGCACATAAATGGTAAACATAAGATAATGTAATGCGCAAATCTGTCCAATAGATGGCAGAACGATACAGTACATGTATGATGTGACAGTCAGGCAGCCTCAAAAAAGTGACATTTTAGTAAGTCATTATACGTGCACAGTATACTAAAACGATTGTTTATGATAATTGTCTTTTTACATTCAAGAATCGTAAGCCTGATGCCACAACACAACTAGCAAAATATGTAAAGCTAATTAAGCTGTCTTGCTGAATGTTAAAGGTTATGCACTTGACAACATCTAAAGTGGGGCAATTATCATCTGGAAACGAGGTAATTGTGTTGGCATACTGTTGTTTGCTTTAAACTTATTAGTGTTTTTTGCCAAAGGCGAAAGCACACTATTGCAATCTCACATTACTATTTTTTATTTGTACAAATTTCAGTTCATAACTCACCCCAACCATTTGTCGTAGACCAATGAATCATGCGGCTTATTGAAAAGTGTGCTATAACTGTTATAAGCGTTTTAGGGTGTAGACAATGTTGGGGAGACCTTGTTACGAGATAATGTTAAATCAGAATGTCGCAGTGACCTGGGGGTGGGCTCATATCACTTAGCTTAGTAAGTAGCAACAAATGCTGACATTTGAACTTTATAGTTACGCCCTAGCAATCACCCCATTGACTTCCAAAGAGAGTTAAAAAAGATAAGGGGCATCGTAGAGACAAGTCGGTGGCTTCTTCTGACCCAAAACCGCAAGTAGTTTTTAATTATCACCATGTAAACTGTCCAGCCACACCCTAGCAATCGCATGGCAGCATGCTGTATCTCAGCACCAGAACATTATGGAGACATGGGAGTTGTCCATTTTGATTCAGACATGCATCCGATCTATTAGTTTTATCAAATTAACGGACCTGGCAACTGTCTTAGCATTAGAACATTAAAGAGACATGTGTGGGCTTTAATGTTCTTCCTAGCCACACTGCATAACATCATAAATACACCATATTTAACACCTGAATGTTATACAGATATGGTTTGGCTCTCTTGCAGTCACATGGATTACAAAAAACAAAATATAAAAAAAAAGCATCTGTGATGTGTGCAATAATATAGTCTTTTTTGTGCTGTATTCTCACTGCTTCATTAAAATAAGGTTAAACTGCACAGTGAGAGATCACGAGCCAAATGTGTCTCACTTATTTGTTGGGTGCTGCTTGTTTTTTTCTGTATCTTTTCTGTCATCCACCTTATGAATCACTGGTCTTTTTATTGAAGCTTTGCTCACATAGTTTGTGGTCTTTGATGTACTAGGGTGGCAGACCATTGAAAATAATATCACCTCTTTCAGAAAAGAAGATACATAAATGATACACTGAATTAGTCACTTCCACCTTTTTATTGATTTGTCTTTTGTTGCCTCATCATAATTTTTTTATGAGCTGTTTTTTAACATGCCCCTACACTTTCATAGGGTTATTGACTGTGGTCTATTTATCATTTCATTGGTTTGCTTCCACAAAGTCTTTATCTACTGCATTTTACAACAGGCTCTATTTGAATAAGCATGTTTGTGAAGGAAACTTTAGCTTATTCTGACTGTAGCATAACAGTAGAATGATAGCATCAACTACAACATTAAAATATGAGTGATGCTTGCCTGTGTAAAACCTGTTGCAATGCTAGCATGGAAGGTTGTTACTATTGCTATGCAATTACTAGGGTGTTCTGAGTGGTTTCCAGGGAGTTACTTACTAGCTAATAACCCCACCCTCCTTAAGGAATAAGGGGTGTGTTCAAACCTCTGTTTCTCAGTATAAGCAATAGTAATAGAGATACAGTGAATAAAATAAAAAATGCTTATGTAGTGGTCTGTTTTACATTTAAAGAGATATATTTTAGAAATCTCCTGTACTTTACCGTTTATCAAAATGAAACATTTTAAGGTCAGTCTCCATTTATCTCCATTTAAAACATTATCATTACACATTAAAAACAATTTTTGTGTGAATATTTTGAAACGCGAACTTGTTCAGTTGTCCAAGTTTTTCGTTTATCTTCCAATAATCACTCCGTTTTGAAAACTTTGATCAGTTATCATAATAATCCCAGACTTTTCTCAAAATTTAATCTGATATAGTGGTCATGCTATAACAAGAGATGTTAGTATATGAACATCTCAATATAAAGCAGAACGACAAGTTCATACATTGTTTACTGATGCAACATTGCAGGTTACATAAGTTTTAACAAATTCATATGGCTAATCACCTATTTATCAAAATGTACTTTCTCTTGTCTGCTTCTTTATCACACTTTTTCAACCATCTGAGGGACATTTACATAATCCTTGTTTTAATCTAAATGTTCAGGGTCTCTTTTTGCAGTCTATCTTCTAGGACCCTTTACAGATCCAGACATCTAGGGTAGTTCTCAATAAAAAAGAACTTCCTTTGTGTCCAAATCACAGAAGCTATACGCCAGGGGTCACCAACAAGGTGCCCGCGGGTACCAGGTCGCCCCCAAGGACCACATGAGTCGCCCGCAGGCCTGTTCTAAAAATAGCACAACTCACTAGTGAGCTGCATCTAAAATTTAATTTTATTCTGTTGTTATTCTTTTTTAATCACACTTGCATTTATATAGATTTAAAAATGACAATATCTTAAAATTATGTTTATTATACATGAAGTTTAGATAAGTTTAGGTGAACTCTGTCAGTATTGTGTGCGTGACAAAACTTCAGTGCTCGTGGAGAGTAAGCTAGCGAGCGCAGCGAAGATGGCCACTGAATGCAGTTTCTTACCCCAAAAACATGGCAGAAAAAAGAAAAAAAACTTATCACTTTCACAACGAATGGGAGAAGGAGTTATTTTTTACGTGTGTCTCTTGCGGGGCGACTGTGTCTCATTTGAAACTTGCGTGTGTCTCATTTGCGGGGCGACTGTGGCGACGGCAAAGCGGCACAATGTGGAGAGACACTTCAATACGTATCACAAAAGCTACCATGCTAACTACCCACCGGGGAAGCACACTACGGGCAGATGACATGTAACAGTTATAATTTTGTTAAAAATGCCTCTGATTTGGTCATTAGTTCAAAATGTGACAAGATTGATTAAAAAATATGTAAGTTGATATTTCTTTAACATTACATAATTGATAACTTTTTGAAACATGGTGCAACATAGTTCATGATTTGTTAAAATGGTTTGTCAGTGGCTAGTGAAAATGAGACATTTTTTCTATGAAATGTAGTGATGTAAGTGATCATCTGAAAATTTAACAATTACTGAGATTAATAGAAATAAAGTGCTGAATATCGATATCT
>JAZGTI010015381.1:3323-13450 GCA_036877585.1 Botia kubotai
GGAGGGGGCAGTAACTCGAGCTCTCTCTCTTTGGCCTCTCTGAGCAGCTGCTCCGCTGTGATCTGGACCTCAGCTGGGGCTTTATTCTTCACCTGAACCCACAAACAGATCGTTAAACGCATGATTAACGTGTCTATTAGAAGACGTATGTTTATTCCATGTTTACAGTGGAAGTATCAGATTAACACTGCACACATGCTAATGCTAACTCACAAACTCTTTTTTTTACCTTCGCCACTTTCGGGATTCTCTGTTTTCCCGCCGCTGTGGACGCCATGATTATAACCCTCTTGTGACCGTTTTATAAATGGACTTCAGTTGTTTTATTTTTAGGTTTCTGCTGTTTAATAAAAAGCTAAAGTGTTAGCTACGTCCAACAGGCATTTGTCGCGCTGCGGATCTGCAGTGACGTCTAAACTGTGCGCTTACCACGTCATTGACGTCTGACCATCACCATGGTTACTGGACGCTTGCTTACAACGCGTTATCAGTAATCTATCGTAATTACTGATGTAATATATCAGTAATATATTAGTAATATATCAGTAATATATCAGTAATCTAACGGTTTAGTTATTTCCTTTCCTTTGATCGTAATTTTTGCTCAGTGTAATAACGTTTTCGTTTGTTTTCTTTGATAGATTGGTTTCATTCAGAGGAACAGTGGTGGAGACGATTTCTTCTCTTCTAATTTTTCTCTTTCTTCAGGCTTAAAATGAGCACCATCACGTCATCAGCGGGTAAAGCTGAAAGTGTGACAGTGAGAAGAACAGAATCATCAGATGCTGAAGAAATCACTCATCTGATCACTTCATCCAGTGTTGCGGTGTTCGGCAGACTCAATGTCATTCATCTTCTGTGAGTGAATGTCGCTGTTATTTACCCAAACCAGAAGAGAAGGCGCTGCTCTTTCATTTTCATATAATCACAATGAATGGAGCACCATACACGTGCCAAATTCTTTAAAACTTCAGCATTTTATATATAAAAACTTAAAGCACAGTCAACACAAGAAGCAGCTCATTGCTTAAACTTGGTACAACTGATTTTTCGGTCTGATTTCAGGGAGAAAGCAAATCTGTCCGTGACACTGAGCACGGCTGAGAATGAAGTTCTTGCTCATGCGACCTTCTCGGACCATCCCACGGAAGAGCTGGTGGATCAGACAGGCTGGGAGAACTTCCTTCAGAATTACACAAATGGCGAAACATTCACTGTAGGTGCAGTAAATTCAATAAGGTGTCCATTACTGTGTACCTTGACTTACAGCTGGTATGGTGTTTGGCCTTCAGCCCCTGAACACGCTGTTCTTGCGTCTCTTTGTGGCTCGGCCCAGCTTCTCCATAGGGGGCGCTAAAGAGATAGTCAGGTAACAACAGCTTTCAGAATTTTCTGGCTATTTCTTAGATAATATTTTGTTTGGATTTTGTGAAAAAAACATTTACAGGCCAAGTTTTAATTAAAATGAAAACAATAACTTTACAGTTTACATACACAGTGGAGGACAGACTTTACTGTCAATCTGAATATGAATCTCAATGCTTTCATTTCATCGTGTTCTATTGAATTTCTAATCGCACTGATTAGATAAGAGCTTCATTTCCTTCTGATGTCACATTTTAAGAACCGTCTTTAACACCATTGTGGAGCTGGAACACATCTGCCTCGTGACTTCCTACAGAGGCTCACTCGGTACATTTAAAATACATACATTTAAAAATTAACATTCACATGAACATAAATAGTAACTCATTGTTTTTTTATATCAGAGGCAGCACTGGAGAAGATCTTTGATCCCATGACGAGTGTTAAAGATGAAATTCAGAGCGCCGCTTACGTTTGTCATCGACATGATCACTGTCCACGGCTGAGTGTGCGCAGAGCCAGGTTAACAAACCTCTCTCAACCCCTCCTTTCTTTTCACACACTTGTCCTTTTTATCTTAGTGATGCATTCACTTACGTGGTGTGATTGATAATATGAGATATCATGATACATTTTGACTATTCAGTATTATTTTTCTTTAAAGCAAGGTGTTGTGTCTGCCATCATGAAAACTGATCATTTCATTAACTTTCCCTGTTTAATATTTTACAGAGTGGAAGATCATGATGACATCATGCACATTTTTGGGGATCAGATCACATCATTGGTGGAAGCCCACGGGCCTTACTTCCTGTCTGAACTCATGGAGTCTCAGGACCAGCAGAACCCCGCTGTCGTCTGTGTAGTCAGTCACATCCATTAACATTCATTGATTCATGCAGCATTTCAAAGATTTGCTCAAATCAGGATCCCTAGAGGAAAATGTCATTGCTCAGAGGTCTAAATGTTTAATTCATATAACAATATACAGAAATATACAGACAACTGTTGATGTGCAGTGTGAGTATATAGAGCTGTACAGTTATTGTGAATAGTGTAGGTCAGATTGTTTGGAAGAATAATAAGACATGTTTATATTAAGAGTATTATTAAGAGTTTATATGAAAATCTTTCAGTCTCTGTACACGTTCAGTGTTTATGGGGAATGAGAGGACAGATCGCTCGCTCGCTCTCTCTCTCTCCCTCTCTCTCCCCCTGCGGTGCGTGCTGACATGTGTTTATGCGACATACGGCAGATGAGAGCTCGTGTCCTGCCAAGACATACTCACACTGAACATATTGTGTCCAGACATCTGTAGCGGTTTGTCTTTTGTCTGAATGTCCCGTCCATTCAGCAGGACATTGCCCCGGGGATTATGAAAAGTGTTTTTCCAAAATTCATAAATTATTACTGAGCTGATGTTTTTTAGATCTTTATGAGTGATTTAAAATGTATACAGGCTTTCAGTTTTTGGATGTTGGTTTGTGTTTCTAATATAAACACAAAAAAATACAAAAAAGAGAAAGTAAAAATAGGACAGCTTAATGTCTCAAAATTCACTTCAAAGCTGCTTTTTAATGAAATGAATACAATATTATTTTGAATGTATTTGTTAGTTGAAAAGTGTGCAGGGTTGTTCCTGAGGCATAAAACTAGCACAGCTATGTGTGTGTGTGTGTGTGTGTGTGTACAGAGTGAAGGATCTGTGGTTGGGTTTGTCAGTGTGAGTGGTCACATTGACCTGAAGCTTCTCAATCAATGCTTTGAGCTTGGAGCGTTTGAAGATCTTAGAAAGACAAACGCAGTGGAGCAAACAGAGGAGACATCAGAAGAACCAAAACCTTCAGAAGAGGAACATCTCACTGCAGCAGCATCTGCTGAGGCCAGAGACTGTGTGGATGTGAGTTTAGTGGCACTTGCTAAACATCATTATTAATTCTGTGTGTTCTTCATGTTATTTAACCTTCTGTGTGTGAATTATCTTACACCACTTTTGAGATAAAAACTTTTAAACACCCTAGCAACCGCCTGGCAACAAACACAACACAGAACGCTCTAGCATCACTGTAGCATGTTTCACACAGGCAATCAGCACTTCCACTTTCTTAACTAATTCTTAAAATCAAACAAGTGTATTATGCTTGTGTGTTAAACGCTGTCAACTGAACTTCACAGGGTGAACTGGACACAGAGGAAGTGATGCGAGGTGGAGATCTTTCCAGTGAGTCACCTCACAGATCTCAGGTCAGAGCTAGACACCATCACTCACCCCAAACTCTTCATAATTACACAGAAATCTCTTGTGATGTGGTGAAGTAGCAGTTCTTACTGCGTATGTGTGTGTATTCATTTAGCCGGAGCGTGATGAGTTCTGCATCAAACACACGAATCAATCAGACGGATCTCTTAATGCTTTCTGCATCCAGCTCTTCAGTATGGCGAAGGGGTTTGAAATGAGGTGAGATCACAGACCTGGAAAACATTATAAAGGGTCAAATGTTCCTGTAGCAGCGCAGAGGTTGTGGGTTCGATTCTCAGGGAACACACATACTGATAAAACACATATGATCACTTGGACAAAAGCATAATGTAAATGTTTAACAAAAAACAGCTCATGTTATATTTAATAAGTCATGTTTTCTGAAACAAGCATCAATAACTAACAATACTTGTAGACTTCAGTAAAACAATACAATACTACAGAAGTGTGAACTATAGCCCCTTTAAATAAATCCTGAGAATTTGGGCTGCTTTAATTGTAAATGAGGAGCATTCTGTCCTGGTCTGGCGGAGCACCAGTGGATTTCAGTGAGGAGTTGTTGAGAAAATCACTTCTGCTGTTATTTGGCTCACGCTGGGCTGGTCTGTGGGCCACTTTATTGGGCAGCTGTTGTGGAGTATGGAGGCCTGTCACTTCCCACAGAGCATGAACATGTAATTAATGAGCAGAATACTTAAAGTGACAGCAACACCAAGCGGAGCACATTCTCCTTCTAGTGGCCAACATGACAGCCTGTCTCTCTGCTCCTGTAGAAAACACAGTGTCTCTAAGCATTTCTCCTGTCTTTTCTATTTCAAAGATCTGCAGACCTGCTGCCATACCTGTTCAGCCTTTATCCCGTAAGTACATGAAAGCCTTTCAACTTATTAAAGAGATAAAGAGTTGACTCATCATTTACTCCCCTAATGTCATTTCACACCTGCGTGACTGACACACGCTCAGCTCACAGTGTACATGTATAAACAAGATCAATGAATGACACTTGGTGTCACTGATGTTAAACCTTGTCTTTCATGTTAGGTTTGTGAATGACATGTGTGTTGTTCTTTGTGTTGTGATTGGTTGGACAGGATCGGGATTTCTGTGTGATCTCTGTACCTAAACTGACTCCAGAATTCCCCCTCCTGCAGTCCTTCATCAGGATCATTCCTCGAGAGAACAGCACATTCCCTCAGGAGCTCTACTTGTGTCATCAGAGCGGCCTGCTCAGGTACACACACACACACACACACACAGACAAATGTACAATGAATCGCACATCAGTTCTGTTATAATGCAGCAAAAGTCTGTGGTTAAACATGTGCTGATATATTCTCTGTCATCAGGACACTGAAGGTTCGTGTCGCAGTGTCGTCTGATATTCCAGCAGTACAGACTTTGATTCAAAATCTTAGCCAGCAGAAATCCATCAGTGAAGATCTGGATCAGTTTCTGCAGGCCCGAAAAGACGCGGTCTGTCTGCAGCTGCACACTCGACCAGCTGATACACTGTTAAACACAGTTCTCTGAACACTGTTTGTAATGTTTGCAGGGTGGGACTCCGCTACAGGCATTTGTGTCTCAGGTTGATGGTCAGGTTGTTGGTTTAATCATCATCAGAGATGAAGAGGTAAATAAACTCCAGGAAATATTTAACAGCTGCTCGTGGTGTTACCAAAAGTCTTTCTCTGTGACTGTTCCAGGACATTGAGTTTATCCGAGCTAACTTTGACATTGAGAGGTTCATGTACTTCAGTCATCACCAGCGAGAGGAACACGGTCGCCTGTGTCACTTCCTGCTTCACCCCGTATTTCAGCATCACACCAGACTTTTCTTTAAAGAGGTGCTGCGTTTGGCACACAAGTCCTGCCTTTATTACCCCCTCTATCTGCCCCATCACAGCCATAAGGTGGGCAAAACTCGGACAGCTACACATCCTGTCACATGACTCAGCATCAGCATGATGTAGCTTGACTGTAGTTTAACTACATGAACTTGTAGTAGTTTGTAGTGTAGTTTAGTAAGCTGAACACTGCATCACTCCAGACTATATCTTCCTCATCATTTCTTCATTTCTTCTCCTGTGCTCTCAGAATGTCAGTTCTTACTCTCTGGCATCTGTTCTGAACTTCATGGTGCCCGTGAACCCCAGACGTCAGATCATCTATCCTCTGGAGGAGCTGGGCATCAACGCACCATCTCGACGCATCACTGGAGAACAGGTCAGCACTGCTACAGCTTTGTAATTGATTGAAAACATCACATCTGTCGAGACAGAGATGACATTCTGTGAATCATCACACACACTGAATCATGAATGTAATGGCAGATGTACAGTGACGTTACACTGCTGCACAGGAAATGTCTGTGTGACAGACATCACACACACACTTGCCAGAGGGAAGATTTCAGCTGTTTCTCCATCACTACGATCTAAATGAGCTAAATGAATCATGAGGTGTCATGAACGCACGCTGGATCACGTGATTTCACACTCTTCTTTAATAAAAGACATCAGAGTGTGTGTGTGTTGCGGTGTGTGACGCTCTCCTTGCTGCTGGGGGTGCATGTTTCCAAACACAGTTAAGCACTAAAGAGGGTGTTATCTTCCCCCAAATCTAGTAATTTGTCATTCTGAACAGCATTTTAAGTTCATGGTAATATTAACCTGACAGTATTTGAACCCAAGCTCATATTTGACAGAGTTTTATGTGTGTGCGGTGCATTAGAGAGAACACACAGGCTGTCACCCTTCATTCCAGGCCATTCACATAAGCACCCTGCGTTCGGTAGCGCAGCAACGCCTGTGTCCAGGCAGCACAGCAGATAACAGCACCATGACTGCGTTAATCCTGTGTCCGCTTCAGATGAATTAATCAGAGTTCAAACACCTGTTTGCTCTTCGTCAACAGAGTGTTGTGTTACGAGGGCCATTATGTTTCACAGAAGCCCTGCATTGTCGCCAGCCGGACGCACCTGTTGACTTTACCTGATCAACTCTCTGTTGACGTCATGTTACTGTATCATCATCATCATCATCAAATGTAGATGAAGAGCACTGATGTTATTAAAGGTGCATGACACTCTTAAAAATGTGCTTCACAAGGTTATAGAAGAACCATTTTTGGCTGTATGGTTCCATAAAGAACCTTCAACTGTTTCACAAAAGATTCTTTATAGTGGAAAAAAGTCTTTAGAGTATAAAAAGGTGAGAAAGTAAAGGTTCTTTCAGCTGAACGGTTCTTCTATGGCATCAGTGTAGGAACATGCTTCATTTTAAAAAATCATTTCATTCAAAAATCACTTCATTTCAAAATCAAGTTTTTGATTTTGGGATGTTTTCTTGACAGGCGTCATCTGAGAGATTCAGAGATTGACTTTGATCTTTAGATGTGTGTTGTGCTGATTTTATTTCTTGAGTGCATACACATGAGTTTAAACCCTTCTTACTGTCATTGATTATAGACAGAGCCGATGGCTGATGGTTGTGTAATCAGCCATGTTTCCTTCTATTAAAATGACACAGTTTTGTGCCTCTTTTCCCAGAATGCACTGCTTCTCCTTCTATTCTTCTGTTTTGGGTTGGATAAGGTACCACAGAACAAATCCCTCAAATTATTCGTGCTGAAGAGCCAATTAGAGAAGTAGAGAGTGAGTGATTAGTGAACACGGCAGATGTTCTGCTTTTGAATGGATTCAACATGTCCCTCCCGGTCAATCTGCTTTAAGAAAATTCTCTCCTGGATGAAAATGGGGCATTTGAAAGTTTCCATGCAGTGTATTAGGTGCGGAGCTGATTGAAATGTCCTGATGGAGTGGATGTTCATTCTCTGACTGGATATCTGCTGTGGAACTCTTGAACATTAGGAATTTTCCATCTTTTTCCATTAGTTACAGTGCTGGCTAATGCAAATGCTTTCTCCTGTTCAGTGTGCTGGTATCTTTTTAGATGGATAAGTGCTGATTGAAACGCACTGTGTCTCTGGCTGTAATTAAACTATTGTCATGGAGGAGAACCCTTCAAAATTGATCAGTCCATGTGTAGAAAATCAGCTTTTAGGAAAAGCTGCAGTTCCTGTTAGCTGAGGGACAAACCTGCAGCTGAGACACAGTTCAGAACAGCCAGATCTTCTGTGTGGAAATAATATTTCATCTGAAAATGTTTCTTCTGAATTTTTTCCACCTCGAGCTCAAAGTTATTGATGTTAATAATTTATATTATGATATTAAATATTTATTAACCAATAATTAATATCAGAATTAGCTAACAAATACTGTTACACCATCCTTTACTTTACTTGTTTCCCTAAATGTATAAAAATCTAAGTAGTGATGTATGAGGTCATTGTGGTGTTAGAGAATGACTGATTGTGTCGTGTGATTTCTTCCTGTCAGGCTCCTTTTGCTCTGTACCACACAAACAGAAAACTCACCCTGGAGCCAAAGGTCTCTGTCAACAGCAGAATCGTGCTGGTCGGAGCATCTGACACAGGTTTAGCTTTTCTGGAAGCGCTGATGTTCTGGTAAGTGTGTCTGTTTTAGAAACACTTCTTCAATCAAACCGTGTACATGATGATTGAGCCCTTCACAGTATTTATGATTTTGTCAGCAGGATTGAAACAGGTTGTTGTCTGTCAGGTGGGGGGGGGGGGCTTGATTATAATTAGTGAGAGTGACTCTCGGGGATTTGAGAGAAACAGTGATTGCATGAAATCTGAGCTTATGGCTTATATAATGACACTCAGCCCAGCAGGTCCAGTTAATACCTGTATTCTGGATTATAGTGCAACTGGACAGAAATCTCTCTGTGTTCTGAAGTGAATCTCTTGAAGTGGAAAGATCGACAGATTCTTCACATTAAATGTTTGGTTATCAGATTATTGATTTGGTTTCGGTATATTGATTTGTGTTTGGTTAAGTGTGACTAATAAGGGTGTGTGAAACAAACACAGTAATTCAGATTAACAGCGACTGAAGATTTTTTAAGTGTTGATGATACTGAATATTTGAGTTTTCAGACATGCAGCTCTTGAGAGAGGATCTCTGCAGATGTCACGGGTTTGCACTCACTGTTTGACCAAACCAAGCTGTGATTTAAAGCCATTCTTGTTTCCTGAGAGCAGATAACTGCCTGGCAACCAGGGGTCGCTCTGTACTCTGCGCCTGTGTGTGTGTGTTTTGGCAGGAAGTGTGGGCACGCAGCTGTCTGAGGCTGGCAGCGTCCAGGGGTCACGCGCTGGCCCTTTAATTAGCCCGCCGCTGTTCTCTCGTCCAAAATTGGTGTTTGCTGTCGCTAATGACTTGACTAATGAGGCAGTTAGTGTCCAGTAAACTTACGGCCGGCCGGCCCCAGTACAGACCGCCTGACAAATAGAGGAGGTGGAGACTTATCTGTCACACCAAACCCATCAGCCCCCCCTCTCTCTCTCTCTCACTCACTCACTCACTCTTGTCCTTTAGCACCCCTGAGATAAAGACGCTTGGCCTCAGTTTGGCCCCTAAACTCAGCAGTGAGACACTGGCCACAATAGAGGTCTGTCAGCTGCTGATAAGAGGCCAGAGCAGTGAGCTGGTCAAGAGAAACCACACGCATCAGATTAACATTTCAGCTCCACACACATTCACCATTTCCTCCTCCTCATAAAAGAGGGACAAATCATTCTGTTTTATACTATAATTTATCACTGAAAGAAAAATATCTGCCATCTACATTCATTTGTGATGAGTTTGGGTTTGTTTTTATATATTTTCTATATATTTTCTTTTCTGTTTTCATTCCTGTGAATGTCCTGTCACGGTCAAACATTTGCTGAAAAATATAGTTTAAATAACGTTTTTTCTGCCCTATTTTGTACTCTGGGTAAAGTGCCCTCAATAAACAGCTGATTCACTAGTATCTGACTGCAGTCATCAAACATGCATGAAAAAACATGCAGCTCCATCTGTCTGCATCAGTTAGACCGCTAGAACCCAGATCTGTGTCTGTGTGTCCAGTGTCCTCTGTCTGATGAACAGTGACGGTCTGCAGGCTCAGAACCGCAGCCGCTCAGAACCGCAGCCGCTCAGAACCGCACACGCTGGCCTGGTTTCCTCTCCTGCCACAGATAGAGATCATGTCTTTCTAGCACATACAAAACAGGTCATTTACATGACAAGAGCCCTTTTTACACTCCTGAGGGGACGGGGGAGGGCGGCGGGGGGGGGGGGACACTACACACAGGAAACAAAACAAGAGGGAAAAAAGAGAAAACAAAAGCAAAGGCTTTTACTGTGATGGTCATGAAGAAAGTGTTTTAATGCAGAGCAGTGTAGCAGTGGAAATGAAGGGATTTCAGCATCTGTCCGTCGAGTGCTTGTGGAATAACCCCACACACACCCCGTCTGCTTTTGTTCACACCTCGTTACTGTGCTCCAAACATTCAATGAGGTTCATTTCTGAACAGAGAAAAAGAACAAAAAATGTAGGAAAAATAGCCTCATTACCCAAAACAGAGGAGATG
>JAZGTI010015382.1:2288-13450 GCA_036877585.1 Botia kubotai
AGTTATTTGCACGCTGAATAAAACTGTACAGCATGCTTCGTGCATATTTATCTAGCAGTATCCAGCAGTGCTGGCCCAAACAAAGTCGTCCTCGATACCTCCCACAGATCAAATAAAACAGTCGCTTTAAATCCGTCTAGCGTCTCTCTAAACCTGCCTGGACAGATGGTGCAGACAGCACGTTTAGTAAGACGAAACAGATTGTTTAAGTATGGGAGGGCGTGCAGGTATAATGTTGTGTGTGCAGCCTAAGATGTGGACAGGTACGTGCTGCGGACTTGAGGTCACGTGCACGGTTTTACGTCGTGTCGACGTCACAGAAAGCAGGTAGCTCGGCTCAGTTTGCGTCAGATTCCTTTGCTCAGGTCGAGTGCCACAACAAAACAAACGCAAACCAGACACGATGTCCATCCAGCGCTCTCTCCATCTGATCGGTCACGAAGGGCAGTTACTGCACAGAAAAAGGTGCCTGTTTACGTTTACACAGCACTGTCTGCATATGTCAGGGCGGATTAACCTGAGCACAGTTTGCGCTCACCTTTCAGAAATCATTTCATCATTTTGTTAACGGTATGCTATTTCAGAGCGTGCAAACAAACATGCTGCACATAGAAATGATTAAAGATGATTTTATCACCATGCATTATGGATGATGTTTTCAAACGGTTTCCGTCACTTTATTTTGGCCACAACGGGTAAAATTGGCCTGCGCTGTTGGTTTTGCTTTCAAACTCGCTCGCAATGAAGAAAAAATAAAAAATATGTTCAATTCAAGCAAAAAGTTAGAATTAACTGCCCTTTTTTCTGGCTGGGGCTTATCAAAAAGTGTAATCGCTTTTTTCGAACTATTTGACAATTTGCTCCATTAATTATTTGTTCCTGCTCAAGTAAATAGGAATGAAGCGTATACAGTTTAAATAGATTTAGAAAAATATTTTTTAAACCGCGAATCAAAAACAAATGTCGCATGTTAACGATTTTCTGTCAGCAATAAAATGTTTATCTATTTGCCAGAGTGAAAAAAATGTACGTTTAATGCACCAATTGGGCAAATTTCTTAACCAGAATCTTTTGGAGAATGTTAATATAATTTGTAACCTGTGTAACAAATACATGAACTGTTATTTGTTTTTATAAAAGTATGCACTTTATTACATTAACATGGAAAACACATGTCGGTATCCACATGAAATAAGTAACAGGAAGTGTGTTCTGTATTAGCTGCCATACTCAGGAGTGGCTCTTTTTGCCCACTTACTCAAACTGGTGCTTGCTGTGTGTGTAGCTTCACTTTCTGTATTTAATTGGCCAGTGCAGCTCGAAACAGACAACTGGTGTGAACATCACACTCTGGTCTAAAAGCTATTGACAACGTATTGACATATTAAACCACATCCTGTCTGCGGTACTCAGTGAGTAAGTATTTTAATGTTACAAAATACGTATGAAGCATAATGACATGTATAATGTCAAACGTGCTTTGGAAACACTATACCAACAGCTGTAGCTAAGATAAAATGGGTTGTTTTAGTTTTCTTTGTTTAGTAATAGTTTCAGCGACAGATATGTAAAATAATTAGGTGAATGACATGACATAATTTTTTAATCAAACAATTTTATTGTGTTGTTATATCCATTGGAATTAAATAATTTTCTTGAATGTACACTATTAGACTCAAGAAGCAGGTATACAGCATATTACAACAAACATTTGCTGCTCATTTCCAATTTTGCTTTAACATAAAAAACAAACAAACATTGTTTTCCATTTTTTTCCTTAGATGGCCTGCATCTCTTTCCAAGTGTCAGATATGCTTAGAAATAACAGACTTTTTTCAGCCCTAAACTAAAGCTTAAATGCATAACATCATAGGGGCTGCTTGGTAGAAACGGCAGATTTGCTGATAGATGAAAACTTCTTTGTCTGAGTCATGCATTCGCACGTGTAAAACACGACGCAAGAGACAATGAGCCATACAGCACACAGAGCTGAGCTGAGCTCACAGCCCTGACCTCACTCTGTTTTCTGCAGAGCAAATATACTAGATATGTTAAAATATTTAAGCTCTTTTGGCCTGTCTTTGTCAGGACTAAATCTTTGCATAGCTTCAAGAGTCTTCAGGAGTCTTGAACGAATTATTTATCGATTCACACCGATGGATTGTTTATTTGCACATCACAACATATTTTGCAATGACCAAAACATACAAAAGTTTATTTGTAAAAAGTTTACAATTTAGGTGAATAGTGATGATTGTGATGACTTCTAGCTTGTAGATCTTAGGGCACATGCAACATATAAATGCTCAATTTTACAGTGCAATTTGCGCGACAAGCTCCATCGTAGTCTTGGCTTGTACGATACTCGGCACATAAGGGGAAAAAAATGCCAGTTTGAAGAATATTTTCGGTGCTTAATTACAAGTCAACTGTTCCCAATTAGGCTACTTGACAGTAAAAGTTTTAATTACAAAAAACCCACGAAGCGAAAAAGCAGTTTGCTTAGCCAAGGTGAGATCAAGAGTTTTAAACGGGAAAAGCATAATAGTGGCACAAAGATGAAAAGTTTGTTATGAATGTTGTATTTGTACAGTATTTATGTGCTTCGAGTGGAAAACCTGCCCTGAATGTACTGTAGGCTTTCAGCTGATTCTTTTGTATTGTTTGTGGTTTGCATAGAGAAAAATGATCTTGTGTGTGGAGATGCCAGCAGTGGATTATTTTATGATGTGTGCTGTCTTCTTCTGCATGTCTCATGTTTTGAAAAGTTATGGTGAAAGATTTATGGCAGATGTGCTCCAAAACAGACAACAGATCACCAGTTTAACTCTTCTTTAAACCCAACGCTCGTTACCCTGTTTTTTAATCCGGTGTTTAATTAGTTTTATGTGTATTTATCTTTAGAGTGGGCTTCAGTCTTTTCTTTACCCTTTAGAGCATTATGTCACCACATGACCTTTGACCTCCGAGCTTCCATTTTCTACGGCACTTATCTCAGTAAATGCAGAGGTCATCTATTTGTGTATACCCGAAAACAAATGAAGGGACTAGAAACGGGTTCAAATCAGACCTTTGGTAAATATACTGTCGGTCACTCGGACTCTGGCCCGCGGGCGAAGGCAGCGGATGCTTCTTTTTGAAGAATGTAGCGTGACAAATGAGTCATAATTTGTAGCATTGTTCGGTAACAGTGACTCATTAACGCAGATGCAGCAGAGACGAGCAGCAGGAAACACAAGCAAGGAAATGATCTTTCCTCTTATATTTGGACGAGTCACTTCACGCTTTAGTAATCAATGTGGCTAATAATATTAAAGCGTTTCCTCACATTAGTTTAGTACTCCGTTGTCTGAGAAAATTGCCCCGGGTGTAGGAAATTGGATGCCACTGTAGCGAAATCGCCCCTGTAGCTCTGCTCTCTTTCAGTGGTTAACATGCTTAGCATGAAGTGTATCTCTGCCTGGCCTTCTGAGGCAATAAACAACACTAATTGCCCTTCAAACAAACCTGACATGGGTTACCGTGTTCAGATGAAGTGCAGGGCCTGCCAGAGTTCAGTTTTGCATGACTGTGTATGTATACGTACCGTACGCCGCATGCATTCATGGTCTATGTTACACGTGAACAGGGTGCAGATTAGCTTGATGTAATTGTGTGTGCCAGTTTCTACGGTTTGTATGACATCAGTGTCGTTTGTGATGAAGTCAAAGTAGTCAAAATGTTTCGTGTGCTGCTGTGTGATGTGTAATATATTACCTGGTTTTCACACGTAACATGCAAAAATGTGTTTTAAAAACCTTTGGTTAAAGATGGAATATCAACGTATTATATTAATCTTAATCTATTTGATCTAATCTTAATATTAATCGCTGCAGTTCTCTGTGTAGTTTAATGGATTTTAATGATAGTTAATGGAATTTTGTGATATTATTTATTTATTATTCACTGTTCCCGGCCCTTTTAAGCAAAAATCATTTTAAAAAGAAAACAATCAACATTCAACTATAAAAAAATGAACAAGGTTTTTATATGTTGCTGTTACTGTTGACTTGTACTGTGGAGGGGATGGACCTAAAGTTATGAAACGTGTGTCATTATTCCTCACTCTCATGTTGTTCTACTGTAAATCTGTATGGCTTACTCTCTTTTCAAAAAGTGAATGTTTGAGGAATATCTGACTGTGCTTTTCTTATATGAAGGGGTATCTTCAGTGGAGGGTTTATTTGGCCATTTTAAAGCTTTAAAACACCAGTTCCACCTCTTGACGTCCATTTTGAGGACATTAAACCACTGAGGCATTTCTGGAAACACCTTCTCATGTACCGGAATCTGTAACAGAACGGCTATCCAACTCAAAGTTTATCCTTCTGTTTTTTCACAGATTCTGACAGCTCATTGGCTCCTGTGGCATTATGGGATACCTTGAGTGTCCGCTGGTTCAGCAGATGCAACACACCCTCCAGGTATTGTTTGCCTACTGTATTATTAATACAGCTTATTTGGACATTTGACAGCATACTGCTTTTGCATACTGTGCAGCAGAGAAGTATGCATAGTCCGTTGCAGGTATTTGTCTTGATGCAAAGTATTAACTCGTATGTCTGCGTTCATATCGTCCCACCACATGTTCTGCAGCGGCATTTAACATAAGGCCAGTAATTACACGTGTGAACCGGATTACCCTGGAATCATTTGAAAGCCAATCCGTTTTCCCATCAGAATTATTCCTATGTGTGAGGCGAACGCTTGGGAGAGAGCGGCAGAATGGCTGCCAGTACCTCACCATGGTAACCAGATGGTGTGTCTCCACCACAGTAATGCTGTGGTGCTGCTCATATGAAACATGACGCACACACTTGGCTGAAAGCTTGTTTATTTCGTTCTGTGGTGACGTCTGTGCACTTTGAGGCACAAGCCCATCAGTTCTACACCCCGGCCTGGTCAGGGTCCAGCGCATGACCTCTGATTGCTCATGAGCTGGATGTGTTCCTGTAGCTCAACTGGCGGAGCCTTTGCGTCGCTGCTTTGCGTTAAGCGGCGCAAAGGTTGTGGGTTCGATTCCCAGGGAACACACATGCTAATAAATTATATAGCTTAAAGGCTCTGTAAGTTGCTTTGGTTAAAAGCGTCTGCCAAATGCTTAAATGTAAATGTTGGGCGTGTGGGTACAGCCTGATCCCAACACGGAGCTCTTTGCGCTCTCCAGGCGTCTCCTGGGTGAGGATGAGCCGTGTCTGTTCGGCGCTGTTGCTCCAAATCTTGATGTGTAGCTGAAATGAGTTTCACGTGAGCTGGGGGCCGCCTGCATCAGCAGATTTTCTGATCAAATTAAAAAGAGAAAGTGAGAAAAAGAGACGCCGGTCGTACTGATGTTTAATTCAATAAGCAGCGCTGAAGAAAGGGGGTTCTGAGAGCCGTCAGCACCCGTTCTCAACGCTCTCCTCGCGGCCAGAGATAACCCCCAACAGCTGCTGATCTCCAGCACTCTCTCCTGACTGCATCTCCATCCAAGCGTTGTACAGATGAGGTGAAGACAAGGAAGAACTGTGACGTAAGCAAGATAGGTGTCATCTTTCATCCTCTGAAAGAAATTCAAAAATTAAAGCTGCACTTCATAACTTGAGCTATTTTAGCAAAATTAGTTATTGAGCGCATACATGACAGATCAGTGTTCAACACAATCTCCTTATCTTACCCCGTTTCACAATGGTAAGTTTGTAATAATGATTTATAATTTGAGCTGTTGGGTCCAATTCCCTGGAAAATGTCATTTTGGCTTCATTTGACTTTAACATACGTAAAGAAAAGTACATACAGTCACCTGCAATTTTATGTTTCAAACAGAGATGGCGACAGAGAGGCTAAAGTGATGGATTGCAGCTTTAAATGTTTTTGCATATAGTGTTACTGCAGCTCAACGGTTAGTCAATGGCGCTGGCAACACCACGGTCACGGGTTTGATTCCCAGAGAGCACATGAAGCGATCAAACCTATAGAACCATGACGCTGTTAGTTGCCACAGATAAAAGAATCTGCCAAACGCATCGTGTTAATAATGTGTGCGCTAAAGTGTAAAAACATCATTTGCTGGGGTGTGTGTTCTAGCAGAGAACTGCTGAGAATCTTCCATCATTAGTTTTTCGACACTTCACTGGATCTGCTAATCACATCGGAGGTCTGATGCGCTTGTGTCACAGGATTCCCTTAATCTGCAGATGAAAGTTTATTAAGATTTATACAAATGTCTCCCATATGTGTGCGGCTGTGAAGTCTGCTCTTGATCTGATGATTGCTTCTTTACTGATATGATCAGCTGGATGAATTACGGCACTTCATCAAATTCTGAGCACACCCGACACGAGCGCTGCGGCTGTTAAGAGGGAGCGGAACGCCAGAGAAAACAGATGAGAGATGGAGGGACAGTAAAAGAGGGAAAAAAGAAATCTGGGGATCGTGTTCTTGAGAAGGCCGTTCTTGAGATTTCTCTGTCATTTTGAAAGCAGGTGAAAAAGAGTTCCATCGTTTCTTCTGAATTATCACTGATGCGTCTGCGCCATCGCACTGCATCGGTAATAATTATTTGTCAATCGTGAAACATGGACAGAAGTTGTTCTCTTGGAAACGCGCTTCGTCAGAAACAGTGTGTGCTATTGTAAGAACCGTTTTCTTGCGAAATGCAGAGATGCGCGGGACGACCCCAGTTACAATCGAAAACACCAATAATAGCAAAAGTATTAAACATTGGCCACTCATATATTTCTCATGCTTTGTCACAAAAATAAGCGATGTGAACAGTTTTGCATTTAATTTTTAAACCTCATGGCAGAGTCTGCAGTACCATGAGTGAGCTGAGAAACATCCTGATATATTTCTGTGTATATTTCTCTCTCTCTCTCTCTCTCTCTGTATATATATATATATATATATATATATATAATTTTAAAATGACATGTTTGCTTGTATGAATGTTTCCCCAACATTTACATTAAGTAATAAAAACAAATAAATGTTTTTTATGAAGCATACATTTTTGTTAGATGTTGCTTGCTTCTAAAAACGTTTTTATTTTTTTAAATGTTCCACTAACAACTTCTTAAATAACATCTTTCATATATGATATATAACATTTATGAAAAGTTCTACTAACATTACCGCAAGAACCTTTTTGATAACTTTTAGAGAAGGTTAAGCAACGTTCTGAGAGCGTTCCCTGTTAGCTGAGCATGTGCTTGTGGACTTACCCTTGTGAAAAGGGGAGTTTATATATATATATATTTATATATATATATATATATATATATAGGTCTGTGTGAGCACATGACACCCTGAATGGCACTCTGGGCCTGCAGACGAGGGCATCTCCAAGCGTCTCACAGATAATGCTGTGCAAATAGCTTGCAGACAGCAATTTTGCTAGCAATTTATCCTGAATAAATTACACAAATGTCCAGCAATTGAGCCGGTTTTTCTTTGCTGTGGGATAAGCCAGATGTGTTGGGTGTGTGGTGGGCTCTACTACGTTTAAATGTGAGATCAGCTGTTAGGCTTCTGTAGACGTTTATTATATGATGTTTTATCACGAATGTACATTTAAAAAACATGTTTGCTTTTTGACCGGCTCAATGTGTCTGGGCTCAGATTTCCTCATGATCTGCCTGGACTTTTAGATATGAGCAGATATCAGAACCAGTAAAATCTGATGTGTGTGTGTGTTTGTGTGTGTTTGCTTAACCATATATTGGGAACCAGTTTGGACCAATCTGAGCAACACCTCCTTTTGGGGACGCCCTTATTTGTAAAAACACTATATAATACAGTAAATTAAGTTTATCATTGTAAAAATGCAGAACGTTTTCTGTTAGTTTTAGGGTTAGAGTTGGGTTATAGTGTTTATAACTAGCTGTGTATAAAAACAATATAAATCTATGGAATCTTCACATTTGGATAAGTAAACGTGTGTGTGCGAGAGTGAGAGTATGTGTGTGTGTGTGAGAGAGAGAGAGTGAGAGTATGTGTGTGTGTGTGTGTGAGAGAGAGAGAGTGAGAGTATGTGTGTGTGTGTGAGAGAGAGNTATGTGTGTGTGTGTGTGTGTGTGTGTGTGTGTGTGAGTGTGTATGTGAGAGAGAGAGAGTGAGAGTATGTGTGTGTGTGTGTGAGTGTGTATGTGAGAGAGAGAGAGTGAGAGTATGTGTGTGTGTGTGTGGCATTGTAGAATATGTTTTTGTGTGTGTTTTCAGATCAAGGATCTCTTTAAGGTGGCAGTCAAAACACAAGGCTTGGCACACAAGTGATCTTTGCAACAGGACTTTGAATTTTCTCAGAAACAGATTCGATCTCAAGGGCAGCTAATTGGCAACCAAATGCTTTCAGTTTAAAGACCGAGCACATGGCTTTCTCAGCTCTCTCTGTCCATTATAAAAATCTGTGACCAGTGTTATGTTGTTACCTTTCATCTAATCTAGTACTGCTGTATGTTGTTACTATTTTGAATTACTTGTTAAATTCTTACCCAAAACAATTTAAATCTGATTATAAAAAATCAGTCCACACTGTTTTTCTGTACACTGTTGTATTAAGCTGTATATTCAATATTGCTGTGCTTTGTGTTCGGTCACTTTTGTTATATGTTGTGTAAAAAACGATCCACTTAACGTGCTGACAAATGCGCTGAATCAGCATATTTTAAAGTAGCGAGTTTCAGTCTTCAGAACTATTTTATTAAGGGCAAATTTTGCTGTTGTTTTGGACAGAATTTTGACATTTCTGTTTAAAAAAAGAAGAACAAGCCAGTCATGTTTAAATGAGCTTGAATCTGTTTACACTGTGCTGGGAATCCCATGAGGGACAGGATGACAAAGCTTTCACTATTAAGACACTTTCTTAGTCACAAAACATGGAAAGCTGGTTTATGGGAAAACTGGTTTTTACTTCAACAGAAATGTAAGTCTTTCCTTCCCGCTTGACTGGTTGTCACGAAGACACAAAGAAAATCAGTCCAAATGTTTTCAGATACAGACGGTTAAGCGTCACAAAATTATTTGTTGTCTTTCTTTTGTTGATTCTCTAAAAATGTTGTTATTTTTGTGTCCTTTTGAATTCTCAGATCAGTCACAGACACAATTATAGATTTGAAGACGTGCTTGTTAAATCTGTTCATAGAGTTTTCATGTATTATAGTGCATTGAACAGAAATGATAACTATCTCAGGCTGCTGTTGCATCTCTTCACATCTGCACCTAAGTCAATATTAAACTTCAGTGTGGAGAGGCGGAAATCTGGCGCACGAATCTATTACTCTGCTGTTTCCATCAGCATCAGAAGAGCTTCTCTCTCGCCTGGAATGAATTTGTCTTCGGGTCACGAGCGTCATTATAGAATTGCCTTTCAACAGCTTCAGTTCAGTCATGAACTGCCCTTCGCTGTGTTCAGGGTCGCTCTGTTTCTTCCTTATTTTCATTTACCGCATTATAATCGCAACTCTAATATACCGTATACGATTACAGCGGTATCACGCAAAGAACCTCGTCCAATGAGCCGCGAGCAATGGCGGGCGAGAAAAACATTCACAAAACACGTAAGTGCGTTCGTCGAGGTCTGCGGTCAGCGAGACGATCGATTCGTGAAACTTCCCCACGCTGCAATTTTGGCGTTTTTTACGAGACTTTATTTCACCTGAAGTGTTTCTGTCTTACCCCCCCCACACAAATTCGGGTTTGAAAAGTTAGCGTGGAACATCCACAAAACTCTGAGTTATGTGCTTGACAACACACGTGGCTTTTCAATTGTATCCCCAGACAATAAACGCAACCATATTCCATCTTCTCCCTGTACTCTCTCGCCACAAAATTTTTTTTTCACATGAAGCATCTCTCTCGCCCTTGGAAGACTCTTTGTCTTCTATCTTCTGGAAAAGCCCAGTGAAACAAACACAGGCTCTGATTTGTTGTGTTTACAGTCGTGGGAGGACACTGTATAATATGTATCATTATGTGTTCTGTTTGAATCACCAATCAAACGATGCCAGTAAACCACGGTGGATTGCATTTCCCAAATGTGATGGCCATTGCATTTTTGAAGGGTTGCAGAATCGTATCATTTTGACTTTTGTTTTTTGTTTCAAAGCTTATTTGTGACTTTGGAACATGCTATTGTTATTAAACAGTGCTCATCACTGCTGTAAGGTCTGGCTAAAGTAAATTGTAGAATAAATAATTTGTTTCGGCCGGTGTCAAACACGATTCCATTGCAAGAAAAACAGGGTACGTCTCTCTGGGCCCGGCGGAGGCAGCGTTCCCTGTCAGTGCGTTTGGAGGGGATGAAAGCCCAGTGTGATCACAAAGGTCATCTTGTGACCTTGTCTCTGTTTTCACAAACGGAGGTCTTATCTAGTTCGGCTCTTGGAAGTTGGTAAGCAGATCGGCTGCTGTTGTCTTAGTGAGGCGGGCCGGACTCTCGCAGTGAGATGCCCGCTGTCATCAGTGTGACCTTTGACCTGACTGACCCGGGACTCCTGAGGCTACCCAGCTAACAGGGAACGCTCTCAGAACGTTCCTTAAAAGTTCTCTAAAGTAACGTTAATAGAACTTTGTTTTAACATTATATGTCATAAATCAAAAGCGATTCTCTTAAGTTGTTAGTGGAACATTTTAAAAGTTACAGAATTTGGAGTAACGTTCCGAAAACAAAGCAATAAAGTTAATAAAGCATCTAAAAAACGGACATTTTGTGCATTCCTAGAAATTTCAAAACAACGTAATTAACGTTTTTGTTAATTCATGGAAACATTACGGAAACATTCTTACAACCTAAAATACAAGCAGTACCGCAGACCAAAGACTGACATTCTTGGTGGCTTAAGAGATCAAGATCAAACATTTTCACACACATTTGGCAAACAATTTTACAACCTAAAATTGTTAGCTGGGTTACACTTTCTCTTCTGTATGCGTTTCTTGTGGTCCCGCCACCAAACGTTATCATTGAGCTTGAGCATTGAGCTGTCTCTGCTGCTCCGGGCTCAGTCATAATTTAATTAAACAGCTGCTTTAGAGGATCATGCAGGAAGAGACCGGCTGGTCAGCGACGGGTCAGACAGACAGAAGAATGCAGCTAAAAATTCTGCTTCTTTAACAGCATGTAGTGAAGTATACAGTGTATTAGG
>JAZGTI010015383.1:0-13449 GCA_036877585.1 Botia kubotai
ACAAAATAAGAATCATTTTGCTGCTGAACGTATGGAGCAGATTCATACACGATGCTGTCTAGTTAGGCAGCTCACTGAACTTTCGTACAGAACTAGCATGTAAAGTACATGCATATTAAACGTGTCTGTAGTCTTTACCTGTAGAATTATTCCCCACACTGCCTCAGCGTGTTTTATTTACTGCGCGCGTTGTGTTCGCTGCCATTCAGATTGCGTGAGTTTGGCGTATCAGCGCGTGCAGAAGGTGGAACCGACCAATCGTAGGCCGGTGTTGATACTTGGGCCTCTTGTTGAGCCAATCAGAGAGATGCTCCACAGAGAGGAACCTGGGAAATACTGCCGCTGTTTACCGGGTGAGATTTTGATGTGCACCGGACGTCTGTTATTATTTATTAAATCTCCCGTCCTTCCAAACAGTCATCTGTTACCGTGACAATCAGAAAAGGAGAAAGAATCACTACAAAATAGACACACGCTCTGTATTCCTGTGGCGTTTAACTGTAGCATGAGGACCGGGCTTTATTTTTGCTGTAATTTTACTGTTCGCAGAGGGAATGAAGGCGACTCAGCAGGCTATTGAACGAGGAGTGAAAGACTGTCTCTTCATCGATTATAAGCGCAGGAGCGGACACTTCGACGTGACCACAGTGGCGTCTATTAAAGAAATTACAGAGAAGGTGAATGACCACTCATGCACTGTACGGATCAATACTGTCAGTTCACGACACCTGCCAATGACACATCCAGATTATCTTATTGTCTATATTTTCGGACTCCCTCAGGACTGCCACTGTCTGCTGGACATCGCACCCCACGCCATCGAGCGGCTGCACATCGTCAACATTTACCCCATCGTTATATTTATGCGCTACAAAAACGCCAAACAGATCAAGTGAGTGACTGTCTGTTGTCTTGTGTTTGTGTGTGTGTTTGTGTGTTTGTTTGTTTGTATAGGCGAGTGTTTATGTCGCACGTAGTTCTATTTAAGATGCTTCAGATAAAGTTTCTCAGTCCCCCAGTGATGATGTCATTATTTGTGGGGTCTGGTGGGCGGAGTCATTACTGTTTTCTGCGTTTCAGGGAACAGAAGGACCCCGTGTACCTGCGTGAAAAAGTGTCCCAAAAACATTCCAAAGAGCAATTCGAGTCTGCGCAGAAGATTGAGCAAGACTACAGCAGATACTTCACGGGTCTGACACACACACACACACATGCACACAAACACAGTTTCATGCTGGCTAAGATTGATTCCTGTGTGTTTTGTGTTGCAGGTGTGGTTCAGGGTGGAAGTCTGTCCAGTATGTGCACTCAGATCAGAGATCTTGTGGACCAGGAACAGAACAAAGTACTTTGGGTTCCTGATGGAACCGTGTGAACAAGCCACAAAATAAAACCACACAAAGCGACTCTAGAACTGTAGAAGTGTCCGACACTATGACAGAAACACATCTGTGACATCATGCATCCGTAGAAATCTGGACCAGTCACACTGTTACCACTGTTACACGTGTCTCTGTACTGCTGTGAAGCTCAGATCTCACTACGACATGATGTGCTCAGGTCATCATATATTCATCATATAGAAAAATTAGGCGTTTTGTTTGGCCATTCCGTTTATTGTCCGATTTGCTTTGTGGTCCATTTTGGTGTGTTAAAAATGGAGACGAATCATTTGGCGAATCGACTGTTATGACACACAAATGGAAAATGATTTAATTTAGTGAAAATATTTAGAGTGGATTATTTTCAGCTACAAAATGTTCCTGTGTTAGTTCTGAAAGCAAAACCCTGTTTTGACTACAGGGGCTGTTTAGTTGAAATGATTTCTCTGATTAAAATCAAAACAAACCTATTTTTATAAAGCTGCAATCTGTAACTTTTTATTAAATATAAACAGAAGTCACTTACTGAGCCCGTACGTAACAGATCAGTGTTCAAAACAAGTACGTTACCCTGATTCACAACGGTAGGCTTCGTTTGACTTCATCGTATAGGTAAACGTAAAAAATATGTAAAGTAACCTGCAATTTTATGTTTCAAACAGATGGCGACAGATGCCAAAGTTACGGATTGCAGCTTTAAACAAGATATTTATCAAATGCTGTCAGAAGGCTGAACATATGAAGAATGAGTCGTGTCACTTAGCCCTGACTACAACAAAACACTCCTCACACACACACACACACTCAGGCTGTCACCCACAGAACGATTAGATCATCGTACACAATCTGACTGAAAGCAATATCTCCTCTTCACTGTTTCGTCTGTTTTCTTTGTGGTAGCACTAATGTATGAGGGCTGTTTTGTAGTGCTTCATGTTTACAGAGTACACGTCTATGAAGCAGCTTACTTGAATGTTTAACTTTCGCATCACTTCCTGTCTGACTCTCATCCAATCAGAACACTCGAGTCATCGTGCATAACGCTTAGATGCACCCGATTTAATACTGACTTTTACATTTCTGATCTCCGTGTCAAAGGGTTTGCTCATCCACAAGTGAAAATTCTGTCGTTATTAGACAGTTATGATTTTTTTTTATGTTCTGTAGCATTTCTGATATACATTTGCGTTCACACCTGTAAGAATCAAGTGGTGTCACTCCAGTTTTGATCCCAGCGATTTCATTGGTTCCCGTGCGTTCGTGAGTTACTCGTGACGGAGTTGTTAGTTTTGGGTGAACTTTCTCTTCAAGCTTTAATGTAGCAGTTTGTTTATGTCGGTGTCTTTTAAGTGAACTTTTTATTATTTAAATGACCGAAAATGCAATAATCTGCCGCATGATAATTTTACTATAAGCTCTGATTATTTTGTTCAGTTTTGTGTCATTTTTAACTCTAATTTAAATGTCGTGTTGTAGCGTGAGCGTTAGGCGCAGCTAAGGCTTCATGGTTTTATGTTTATATATTTTAAAGTTTCGTCTCCTTTTTAAAACGGTCGTGCCAAATTGTTTCCTGCCTGTATTTTGCACTTCGGTTAGACAGACCTACTGCATTAATCTCAGTAATCCTGGTTAATCCTCTTAATAGTAAATTCAGAGGTTTGGTACTACACTAGTCCTTCTGTATACTGTAAACCATGTGTAACTCACTCGTCATGTTTTACCAGCGTGAACGACTCACAACAGAAATTTCATTGGTCAGTGTGTCATCGGTTTCTCAATCAACCAATGAAATGTGGCCACTGATTAAATCCCTTCAAATTCTGTAGCGGCAAAATGTTACACTTACAATATTATAACTGCCAATAATGATGATGCTGTCGAAGTAGAATTGTAGCTTAAAGTTTAATTTCACTTAAAATCCTGTTTTTAAAAACAAATCCTGACACGTGTTTCATAGTTCCTGCATCAGTCCGGTACTATCACATTTAAAAATCCTGTATAGAAATATGATTTTTGTAATTGTTACATTAATAAAGTCTAAACCTATTTTAATGCTTAAATATTTGTTTGTTTGGTTGTTTACCTTTTTATTTAGCATATAAATGAATGTTTTTTTCCCCTTGTGTGTGTACGGAACACAATTACATCCGTTTTTGCCCCAAATTCATAAATATTTGGAAACTGGATAAATTAATTTAGTTTTGGAAATGAAATGCTGTAACATCGTGTTTTCCAGATCTGGTGAAGTCACTGAACTTCTCAATAGTGTTTATTTATATACAGCATTACAAGATCATAGATACTGTTTGTGTATGATACCGTCTGATCAGTGATCTGAAAGTGTTGTTGCAGTTCCTCTGTACGGTCGGCAGGTGGCGTGAGATCCCTCGTCACCGTGATATAAGGATTGTATGAGGGTTATATAAAAATCAAACAAAAGGTGACATTATTTCTGTGTGACGTTCTTCTTCGACATCAGATGGCAGATGGACGATTATTTGTTTTTAAGCAGAAGAAAAAGCAGAAATGAGCTCGCTCGCGTTTATGAGTGAATTTATGTTTCACGTTAAACTTACAAAAATGCAATAAATTACCTTAAATCACCCGTTTCTAATATCACTAAATCTATTTCAATAGATTAATATGATGCATATTCAGGTTTAAATGTAAATGAAAACAGAGACATCCACCTGCTGGAAAGCTTTTATAATTTGGGTAAGAAAGTTCACATGAAATAAGCTACTCGCTCAACCTGTCTGTGTATCTGTAAATAAATTAGCCATATTTTGTGAATAAGTTATGTATCCCCGTGTAAATAATTTGTGTTTATTTCAGTGTTTTGCTTCAGATGGACTGATTCATGTTAATCTGACACTTTAATGAACAGATAGATCTAATATAATATACATGTAAACTATGCGTTCAAAACAAAGTGCTAAAACATGATAAAGGATTTTAAACAACTATAATAAAATATATATTTTATTCGAACAGTTGAAGACGGTTTCAGCAAATTTAGGTCATTTGGTTTTTATCTTTTTCAAAAAGCTTTGTTTTACACATGGTGCCGTGCAAAATGGAGAGACTGAGGGATCCGTGGGTTTGGAGACGTTTTGACGGGCATCAACCCACTGACTGACTCCGCCCTTCGGTACCTGAACGCGCCGCGTCTCACGCAGATAACGCGCAGCGGACGAGTTGAATGCAACACGTTGGTGAATGAGAGAGAGAGAGAGAGAGAGAGAGAGAGAGAGCGCGTCTGTATATCAGAAAGCGCACCCGACAAACTGAATACGAGGTTAAACGCGTTGCGGGCGTGTTGGCGACAGAATCGCGACCACTACGCATGTGGATGTATTTTATCATGAGAAAAATTAGTGTACGGCTGCTCTTAAAGACTCAGTGACGCGTAACTGCGCGCGTTTCGACAACGCGGCGGCGTTACTTTTCTATATCGCCGAGCGCGTCACTGGTTCCGCAAAGAAAGGAACAGCTGCGGAGCGCAGGAGACAGCGGCAGGAGAGTGCGCACGCACGGGCACAGACAAGCGGGGCTGCCCGCCCTGCCAAACATGGCTGATCATCGGTTGTGGGGCGCTGTCGTGATCTCCAGAAAGACGCTCAATGCTCCCCACTGAAGAGGATACAGACAGAGATGGTGACGAGAAGCGGCTCTCCACAATAATGACCTATTTCACTCACGAGCATTTAAAAGCGGGTCCGTCTTCGGTTCGGAAGATGGACGTGATCATCCCCTACACGTCTGATATGCCGTGTGACACGAACGGGCAGCGGATGTGGTGGGCTTTCCTCGCCTCCTCCATGGTCACTTTTTTTGGGGGTCTCTTCATTATTCTGCTGTGGAGAACTCTGAAGTACCTGTGGACCGTGTGCTGTCACTGCAGGGGGAAAAAGAAGGTAAAGCAGCACCTGTTATTTGGCCACGTACACAAGCAGTCAAACTTTGGCCATATTTGACTCTATATTTCTCATGATACCGAAGACCTTCTGATTTAAATGTTTTTTTTGTTTTTTTTGTTTTGTACACAAATGTGGATTGTTCGTACTCATGTATTTGTTTACTAAGCAAATATTTTAGTTATATTTTATAGTTATTATATTATGTGTTGGAGAAGCTGAAGAAAACAAAACAGCCAGTAGGTGTTTAAAACGTCATGGCTTACACAGTGTGGATAACTCAAATATTACATATACATTGATTTAAATACTCATGATTTTGTATTTGGAAAATATGTGGAAAATCGCAATGAAGGAATAAGTTGGTGTGCCAAAACTTTAGACTGGTAGTTTACAGAGAGTGTTGAAGTTTGTGCTGTGATAGACAAGATTCCCAACGTTCCCACTGTTGCTTAATGTTGCTTGTGTTCAGGAAAACTCACAGATAAGCCAGTTAAGAGCTTCACTAAAACCATTTTTACACAAATAAAACAAAGACGGTACTCTGTTTATCTTTAGTGTAACATCTAAATACATGCATACATACATTAAAGCATTTGGTGGACACTTTATGTAGAGCGTCTTATAGTAAAGTTCTACAGTTATCCATTTTTGGTCAGTATACGTGCTCCCTGGGAATCAAACCCACCACCTATTGCGCTGCTAGCGTGATGCTCTACCAACTGAGCCACAGGAACAAAATAGAAAGTTAACCTACAAAGAACCAAACAGTGACTGAAGAATGAGCGTTAAAAATAGGTTTCTGTAATGAATCTCTGACCAGAACTGTTAATGATCCTTCGATCTACAGATCCAACATGCCGTTTAGCATCTCTGTCATTTAAGTTGAAAGCCGCGGCTAATAAACTCTGTGTGGTGTAATTGAAGGGTATTAGCTACGTTTGGAATCATCTGCATACTGTAAACGGACGAGAGTTTCTGTTTGACACGCTGAGGTAATCAGACAGATAGATCATTTTTATTTACAGAAGATTTTGAAGAATTGTTCGTGGCACAGTGTTGAGGTTTATGCCGCGGTGCTGCTCTGTAGTTGTGGTGCTCTGAGTGGTTTTTGGTCCGTTTCTATGCAGTTGCTAGGGTAACCTGGCTATGCTAAAGTCAGATGAGTCCAGCCCCAAGTCTGACATGACATGACAAAGACATTCTGCTTTTCAGATGTTAAATGTTTTCAGACTTAAATCTCTCCTTCAATGCAAGTATGAGATTTTTCTATTCCATTGTTTGGCAGATGAAAATCAAGTCTGACTGCTTAGACATAAAACACACACCTTTTACACAAACTGTATAATTAGAGGATTACTCATATCGATACAATAAACAAGTTACATGATACGTTTAATGTTTAAATGAATAAAGTAATGAGCAATATAACCCGTCAAACTCATCTACACAAACACCCATAATGAATCAGGCAGTTTCAATTAAGTATTTTTACTTGGTCTCCATCATTATAAATGAGTTTCATAAAAAACGGAGTTAACAATTTTAGGTTGAAAGAATGTATCTTTAACGTTTCCATTAAGCGACAAAAACATATATTTATGATATTTTTGTGATATTTACTTAAGAATAACATTTTTGATAACTTTTGAAAGAACGTTTTAGAGATCGTTAGCCAACGTTTTAAGAACCTTGCGTGTTAGCCGGGTCAGACCTTCTAGAAGAATCAACACGAAATGTTTGCGGAACTATTTTGCTGTGTGAAAAGTTTGACAGCGAATATTTACGATGAAATTGTGGGCGGGGCTCAAGGGAGAAACGAGAAAAACTCGTGTGCGGAAAGATCCGGAATGTGTTTCGTGTAAATCGAGGACTATGTTAGTTCATGTGGAGTTTAATATCAGCGTGTAATTGTGTGTGTGCGATGTTGTTTTTGTTTCTTCGAAAGATGAGACGAATTAAAAATGAATGAATCGTCTTCAGCTAAATGAATCGAACTATCATGATGATTTGAACCGACAATATGGCCGAGCCAAATCAAAGTGTCGTGAATCGTCGACGCGATGTCCACAGAGATGTTTCGAGATCTTTGCTTGCACCTTTTCCTTGTGTTTGACATGGAGCCAGTGGTCAAGAATAGGTTGAGTTTTTACTGCCATTGTGCGTTCGACACGCGCGCACACACACACACACACCACAGCTGTTGCTTTCATTATGGGCCTGTCAAACATGCTTGTGTTCAGTTTGTGAGATGTTACAGAGTGCCTGTGTTCTGCTCTGTTCACAGAAAACACACAGCTTTCTGATTTTACCTGCGGAGCTAAAATTGAGCCTTTCATCTTCCTTAATCTTCCTGCTCTTATAAATCATTCATACGTTCAAAAATGTACTTAAAGGTTATTTTTAATAAGACAATAATAAGTCAGTCGTTTGAAACACACGTTGTAATCACCTCTCTCTTCACTTTTACTACAAATCAAACCAAAAACGTGGCTACAAGTTTTACAGTTAAATCACGGTAACAACAAATTAACTGTGCTTTTGCTACAGAAACCATAACTTGACCATGGTATTTGTAGTAAAGCTGTGGTTACCAAAGAACAAACATGGTTACTACACTTTCTATAAGAAAACTGTGGTTAATTATCATTAATGAACGCTCCATGATTATTGTTCACCTTAATGTAATGTGCTCTGTATAACTGTATATAGTTTTGTTAGGTATTTTGAGGATGAGTGACGTTTTGACGTCCATCTTATTTGACCAGTTCCTGCTAAATGACAGAATGAGTTTGTGCTAAAATACCATGAAGTTTGATTAGACTGTGACATAATCAACAGTAGGTAATTTTAGTCTTTTCTTTTAAAGGTTTTTGGATGGTTAAAAGTGCTTCACTGTCATATTAATAATGTCACAGTATTAAATAATCTTGATGGTTATAAAACCTGCTTTAGTTTAATTGATATCTTGTGATTTTGGGGTTGAAATATGACCTGGACCGTTCTGAGGTTCATCTGTAATGATGTTCAAATGTGCAGTTATACTCTCTGAAACAGAAATTACGCAGTGAACGTAACATAACGTTAATGAAACATTCTCACATTGTGTTTTTATACATGCATGTTCCTCATTCAAACCGCCATGGCACTTTCTTAAAGTGTGTGTGAATCAGCTGCTTGTTGCTAAGCAACAGGCGGCATATTCATTATTGAGCGGGGAAATATCCCGTTATGTAATTGTGCTTTTCTGAGAACGCACACACACACTCACCTGTTAGAGTGTGTAATCACCAGCGTTAGTCTGTCCTGTACTGTTCAGCACAAACAAATTGACGTGCAGAATCTACAGACGTCACACACACACACACTAAGAGACAAATATTAATATTCATTGTTTATTCTTCGAAAACATTACCAAGATTTTTAGTGGCACTTGACCGTGTGGAACTCCGAGCGTTCTTCTGTTTTGTGGGTGGTTGCTAGGCAGTTGCTAGGGAATTCTGGGTGGTTGCTAGGGCATTGCTATGCGGTTGCTTACTAGCCTATATTTCTAGAACATTCTGGTTTGTACTGTTATTACAAAAACAGCATTGGCTTTCAGAGTTACATAATGTGAATGCCTTTTTTGTTTAAAATAATCTGTATACTGTGAACTGCCCTAAACTGCCCCAAACACGGGCAATTATTATCTGAACTGGGTCATTTGTGATTTCCGGTTGACTTCAGTGCTGAATAGGGTTTCAGCGCGACGGCTGTTTTTCACATGTACCGTGAAACGTTAAACACACTCATAAGTGTGTGTTTTTATTTCAGTCAGATTAAATATAGTTCTGCTTTCTCTTTATGACGAGCTTTACAGAATACAGTGTCTGATCAGACCGGCAGAGGCGACGGATAAACAGGCGTGTGTGTACAGTGAATCAGATAAGATCAGTCTCCTGTCGCTATGCAGCAGGTCAAACTCAGCTGCTTGTGTTCACGTGGACAAACAAAGAGCGTCTGTCCGGGGGAAAATGATTAACTGTGACACTGCCTCTGTGTTCGGTTTGACGTCTGTCTGACACTGTCACACAGCTGATGTTGAAAGGCTCATATCACGACATATCCAGTTTATTGTTGTACTGTTAAAACACTGTACAAATTAGTACAATTAGTAAAACGAATATGTCTTGAGGCCTCTGCTGGTCTGATCTGAGATCAGATTCTTATAGTTCATATGAGGTAATGACCTGTGATTTTTGTGTATCTATCTTTTTATATATATATATATGTGTGTGTGTGTGTGCGGGTGATTATTTGTTAGCGTGTGCGACTGTGTGTTTTTAGTGTGTTATTGTTTTGGGGAGGATGGGGTCTGTCTGCACCTTGTCTGGCATACGGATAAAAGCTCTCTCTCTCTCTCTCTCTCTCTCTCTCTCTCTCCCTCCCTCGCTCGCTGTCCTTCTCTCTCTCTCTGTTTCACACGCACACAATCTCTCTCTGCCAATCACACAAACAGTCCCATTAGCTGAACACCATTAAGAAGGAGGTCAGCGCCAAATCTACTTTTACAATCCCTTCCCTCCCTTCCTCTCTCGCTCTCTCTCTCTCTCTCACACACACACATGCTGTTATGAGGACTCTCCATAGACATAATGGTTTTTATACTGTACAAACTGTATATTCTATCCCTTGACCCTCACAGAAAACGTTTGTTTAAATTCACTATTAAGTATGTTTTCTGAGCGATGTAGTTCATGAGTCCCATAAACCATGTTTATATTGTTATACTTGTCATTACACACATTTATAAACCTGGTAAACCACATATTTAAACTCACTCACACACCCACACCCACACGCATGTTCGGTTTGTATGCTTTGTGGGGACTCTCATAGACCTAATGACTTTCATACTGTACAAACTGTAAATTCTATCCTTTCCTCATGGCGACCTAACACAAATCCCCACAAAATAAACATTTACTAGTATTACTGTACTTGTGGAGACTTGTGGTCCTCTGAATGTAGGTAATACCAGGACACACACACACACACTTCTCTGAATGGACAGCAGCTTTTGATAGATTGTTATACAGTAAGTGACATCGGTCTCTATATTTATCATATGAAGGGTCACGTGTGTTTTTGTGTAATGAGACACAAGCGCATCATCAGAGCTCAGCTGTTCATGTTTTACAGTATATATATGTATAGATCACATTTGTGACTTTGTGTTTTTCGTGGATGTTTTGGGGCTGATCAGAAACTCCTCAGAAATCACACACATCAGTTTTAACAGTGACTGTTTGGCTCTTTCTCTGAGTTAATTAAGTAAATGGATCGGACTCCTGTTGCCGGTCTGATTTATGGATTATTATACAGACTCTGATGGATATGAATTCGGTTCGGCCAAATGCTGAGATGGGGAAAAGTGCTTCAAAAGAGCCATAACTTTTGAGTCTTTAGGAGCTGCAACCATTAAATGAACACAGAATAAGTCACATCCATAAATGAGACTGTCGCCGCAGGCTGATTAATAATCGCTCTTTGGTTTTAATGTGAATGAATGTGATTTTGCCAGATGAAACGATCTCAGCCTAATTTAGCTTCTGGATGCAGCGTTTTTTAAATGTTTGCCGCATGTGACGGTTCGAATAGCCGTTGATATTTTGAGCACGTAGCACAGACGCTGTGTGTATTACTGCTGATGTTGTTGTTTGTTTGCAGCTCTGTATTGTTTTACATCAACAGGGATGTTTGTTAGTGTTTGTTAGCGTCATATTCATAGCGTAGCTCACCTGGCTCACCCGGCTAACAGGGAACGTTCTCAGAACGCTGGCTAACAGTTATCCAAAAGTTATCTTGCATTAGAATTTTAATGTTTTATAGTATGTATATCAAAAACGTTATACTTAAGTTGTAAGTGGAACGTTTTAAAAATTTTACAAAATGTTTAACATATGTTTGAATAAGGTTCTTATAAACAAAAAAACGTTAATACAACATCTTTAAAACTGGATGTTTTGGAATCTTCCAACAACGTTTTCAGAACATTTGAATGTTTTGTTACTGGAAACGTAAGGGAAACGTTCTAGAATTGTTAACTGGGCAGAAGTCAGGTGCACAGTTGCACTTTAGCAACACTGACCAGTGAATATTTCCAGAAAAAATTAAATGATTTAAAAAACAATTTCATTTCTTGTGTTTTTGCTTGATTTAAAAACTGTCCCGGCTGTTATTACACGCAAACTATCCATCAAATGCTCCATCAGAAGCCAAAATCACTAGTGCAGTAATTTCAGGGGCCATCCAGCAATCAGGGGTCAAGAGCCCGTGTCGTTATGTCATCATGTTGTCTGTTATTACAGTAACTCTCGTATTAATGAATGACCTCTGCCTGCGTTGACCTCTACGAGCGGCTGAAGATCCGAGCCTGCAAGTTCTTGCTCTGTTTTGTCCCCAGTAAGAGATCCAGAATTCAGTTTCGAAAAGTCAAAGCACCCCCACCAGCGCTCATGATTTGTGTTAACAAAAGTTGCCATTAACTGTTATTTTATTAACAAATATTAAATCTACATACAAAAGCATCAGATACTGCATTAGCTTAGGAATATATTGTTATGCTGAGAGTGAAATATATCCGATCTGTTAAAACAAAGATTAATGGGATTAATTTTCACTGCAGGAGTTTTAGACCGGCTGCAGCTGTAGGTTCACATTACTGTATTTTTGTCGTGTGCGGTACAGACAAGAGTTCATCTCTTTGATTCATGAGGGACGTTTTTCTGAATTAATTGGATGGAGGCATCTCTCCGCCATCACTGCCGGCCATTTTTCATGAACTTTGCCATCTTTTAAATTAAATATTTATAGAGAGCGAGCGTTTGTGGGCGACATTTCAGACTAGATCATTAGTCTGGACAGGACTGCAATGTGCAGCCAATTAGTCTCTCTGTAATCAGAGTTCTTTATCTGAACATTCTGTGTGTGAACCGACGGCTTTTATATGTGTTTATAAACCCACTGTCAGTCCCCTGCAGTCCCAGCTATCAGGGAACGTTCTCAGAACATTGGCTAATGTTCTCTCAAAGTTGTCTCAAAATAATCAAAAACGTTTTTGCAGTAACCTTAGTAGAACGTTTTTAATGTTGTGTATTATATATGAATTATTCTTAAGTTGTTGGTGGAACATTTTAAAAACGTTGCAGAATTCAAAAAGTTTGAATTACGTTCTTGTAACCAAGCAGTAACATTAACGCAATGATTTAAAAAAATGGCCGTTTTGAATTTCCCACAGCTTTTAACGTTTTGGTTACTTAATGGAAATGTTAAGAAAACGTTCTTACAACCTCAGTTTGTTAGCTGGGGTAGTTCAGGTTAAAGTGTTTATTAGTCTCTAGTCTGAAACTCAAGCTTTGTCATGAACCCTCCAAACTTCAGCAGTGTGGCAGATCTTCTGAACTCTCACTGTAGCAAATTCATAGCGAATGTGTCTAGACTTCATAATGAGACTTGAAATCTCATCTTGGAATTGTGTCTTCTTAATAGCGATGACTTTTAATGCTCCCTACATAGGCAGCTCTTTAATATCAATTTATAAAAGCCATGTCTTTAATCTGAGGCATCCACAGAGAGCTTGTCTGAGGGCTGTAGTATTAACAGTGATTTGTGTGTGTGTGTTTAGGCTGTTATTTATGTGTGTGTATGTTTTTCAAGACACACTGTGTTTCTCAGTAACTGCTTAGGCAAACATTTACAGCTGAGTGATGTTGAGTGTGTGTACAGTCGGTGTCAAACACACTTTACTCTGACAGCTTTTACTTTTCAAACATATCCAATATGTACAACTTAGATGTTTCTTCCATCTTTGGCTTTGTCTGTGAGCAGAATGTTGGCTGAGCTGTTCGTAAAATTTGCTTCCACGTCTTTGGCTTCGGGCGCAGAGTAAAATTTGTTTTATCAGCAGTTGTAATTTATCAAACTCAAGAACTTTGCCTGGCAGAATTTCGATGCGCTAAATTTGATTTCTGTTTGTTGAAGACATTTCAGCACCTATCCGAACAGCCCCAGAACATCCACGGCCAATGAAATCAAAGCCCTCATATACTGTAAATATGTTTTGGGGACAATTTAACAGTTTGTACTGAGATAAATATTTTCAAAAAGCA
>JAZGTI010015384.1:0-13449 GCA_036877585.1 Botia kubotai
AATCACATTTCCATGACTGTCTCTTGGAAGTCATTGGAAATGGTTGAGGAAGCCTTGTCTAAAATGCAAAAACAATAAGAAAAAGTTTTGAAGAAAAAGTTTGAAGAAATTAGGATTGTAGTACTTTGTAAAGCTTAAAAGTTAAATGACAGACAGACAGACTCTGTAATAAGGCTGTAATAATTAATAAAAATTCTAATATTAGAATTTAAAATAACTTCTATCTTAATATCTTTTCAAATGCAATTTATTTTCATTATGTCACACACAAACATATGATAATGAATTCTGTAGGGTTATGTGGCAAAATGTTTTAAATGAATCTAATGGGTCTCTGGGAATTTAATTCTGTTCTGGCAGTAAAAATGTAAACATATGGATTTTTGGAAATTTCAAATGCCGTTTTAGGAAAACCCTAGTCCAGTTCCTTGGAAGATATAGCACACTTCCTCCGAATACCCTAAAGGTCTATGGAAAGTTTGCTTATTGTAGCGTGAAAAAACTAGTAGTTTGAGTCAGAAGCATTAGCATGTTTTAGCATGATGCTAACACATTTTAGCATAAATTAGCATGATGCTAGCAAATTTTAATGTGATGTTAACATGTTTAAACATGACACTAACATGATTATCATGATAAATATATTAAAATATGTTTTTTTCATAATGTTATGCAGTTGGAAGGGTCCTCTAAATAGTTGCTAGGGTGTGGCTAGGGCAATGCCTAAAGCCCACTGACAGCCCATCTCAAATAAGCCCACCCACAAACAGTCATGGCCAAAAATATCGGCACCCTTGCAATTCTGTCAGAAAATGCATCTCTTCTCTCAGAAAATTGTTGCAGTTGCAAAGGTTTTGGTACTTGCATGTTTATTTTTTTGGGTTCTTTTGCATTGAAACAACACACAAAAAAAGAAAAGTCAAATCTGATACAATTCCACACAGAACCAAAAAATGCACTGGACAAAATTATTGGCACCCATAACTTATTTGGTAGCACCCTCTTTGAAAAATGTTAGACCACTCTTCTTTTGCAATCTGCTCCAGGTTATTCAGATTTGAAAGATGCCCTCTCGCAACTGCTGTTTTGAGATCTCTTCACAGGTGTTCTATGGGATTTCTAGTCCATTTCTGAGTTCTGTGTGAAATTTGATCAAGTTTGACTTCTCTGTTTTTTGTGTTGTTCCAGTGCAAACCAAAAACAATAAGACGTGAATACCAAAACATTTGCAATTGGAACAATTTTCTGAGAGAAGGGTTACATTTTCTGACAGAATTGCAAGGGTGCTGATATTTTTGGCAATGACTGTATCTCTATAATGCCCTAATGCTGAGATGAATAAGCCTATTTATTTCATTACATGGTTGCTCGGGTGCTGTAAATGGTTGCTAGGGTGTAGCTAGACAGTTAAAAGGGTGTCTGAATCAAAAGAGCCAAGTCCCATGTCTCTATGATGTTCTGGTGCTGAGATATGTCTAATTCAGTCACTAGGGTGTTCTAAATGGTTGTTAGGGCATGGCTGAACAGTTTCCATTGTGATAATTAAAGACTATTTGCCAGTCTGAGTCAGAAGGTCACCCACTTGTTTTATTGTTCTGATACCGCTCACCTTTTTCAATGGAAGTCATATACTGGATATAAGCCTACCACCAAGACTCTACGACATTTTAATGCAGAGCTATGACATGACAAAATTCATCCCAGTGTTACGCCTATGGAATTTTTCATCTCGTGCACCCAAAAGACACCGTACACCCAAATGAATATGAGTTTGCTGAAACTAAAAATAAGCTATGGTATGGTAAGCTCTATGGTACAGAGAACATGCAGCAGGAAATGTTCTGAATCCCTGGTGTGGGGGTTGCTACTCTCCACGGCTAAACTATCACAGATGTGCAACTTCACTCTGCTCAGGGTTCAGCTGCCAAGTACTGGGCATTCTTACTTCATCTCATTGCTCATGGGCATTTCCTGTCCATGGGCCCCCATAAAAAAGCTGTCTGATTGCCAGCAGGGACCAGGTAGTTTTTGGTCTATTAGCTGGGAGTAGGGTGGGATTATAGGAAAATATATGTGATGTGGGTCTCAGCATCTGCCTTCAAACTGTAAGAATTTGAAAGATCTGTCAGCCAATTCCTGTTAAATGACCTCCAGCAACATAAAGACATTAAAGGGACGTGGTGGATCAGTTTACAACACCAAACCTTATGTGAAATGTAATAAAGACAAGGAATATGTCAGAAGGTGTGTCTTTGTCACCCACCTTCAAGCACAGGATTAGACTGAAGCAGCTGCTCCTTCACTTTGTTCACCTCCTGGCCTTTCCCGCACACTGCCGCCACGTATGACATTACAAACTTACTGGCCTCTGCAACACAGACCACAGAGTGAACAGAATGAAGCCAGAGGTCATCTTCTAGAAGAGACCTTAACCCAAAATCCCCCCAATAACCCAAAATAAACCCTTAACCCGAAAAAAAAACATTAACTCTGCCCATCTTTCGGGGAGCAAACACTTTTCCCATCTCACCCTAAAATTCCCCATGTTCTCTTAAAGCCAATTATAAGATCAACTGTTTAAAGTCTACAATATCCTGTTAAGCGGTTTCTATTAATTACTTGTTTATGCATCAGTGTACAGTATAGCTGGAAAATATAAACACAGAATTGCTGATATTAAATGTTTTCTGAACATCAAAATATCATGAAGAAAAATTTTCATCTAACCTGATATATGAGTAGATGACAAAGTCTAACAAAGCAGACAGGAAACAAGGTCTTCTATATAATTTAACCCTGTAAATTATATCCTGTAAGTCTCGTATATGGTCAAATTGATCCCATGTTAAATTATAGGCAAAAGTCACGAGTTGCACACTTCCCCCAACTGATGTTTCATAAAAAAACTATTAGTAATTTATAACTGGGAAATGTACTAATTTTTGTTTGTGGTGTCATGAAGTTTTAGACAAAAAATTACAAAAAAATCTTAATTTCTGTAAATTTAAATGAACTTAACAGTCTAGAACATATCAAAATGACCCAGCATTATGACTTAATAATGGAACTATCCCCTGCACAAACCAAATGACTTCAGTATAACCTTGTGAGTCCTTTTTGAAGTCCATTTCCTATTTATTTTAACTGCATGGAAAGAACAACCACCACATTATATATATTTTGTGTTTCACAGATAAAGAAAAGTTAGTCACACAAGTCTGAAACAATATTTGAGAAAAAAAATGACAGAACTATCATGTTAGAATAAACCGGTCCATTTCAACTGCACTCAAACCTGGCAGACAAAACATATTCTTCTCACACAACATCATATTCTTCTTTTGTGATTCAAGATGGTGGTGCACATAGACACTGCGGCTCAGTGCTCTCACTATCAGTGCTTTTCTTGCTCGTTTACATGTTGTTTCTCATACCCACTATATTCTGTCTAAGGTCAGCACAATCTCCTAAAGATACGAGTTTAAAGCTAGACGAGCATCACAGCAGAGTTTCTCTGCTCACACGGCATACCAGCGGATATAGCACGGAGTCCCGGCTCTCCGTCGATTATCATCCCAGTGGTAATGAGGCGGAGGCGACGCAGGGAGAAAAAAAAACATATCCGGGTGTATCCCAATCAGAAGCCCTGGATGACCAGGGAGGTGCAGCGGCTGCTAAAAGAGAGGAACACCGCCTTCAGGTCTGGCGACAGGGCTCTCTACATCATGGCCTGAGCCAATCTAAAGAGAGGCATTATAAGATGACCAATGACTTCATTGGACGGCAAAGGAAATGAATCATTTGGACGGCAACAACAGCAGACAGGTATGGCAGTCCAGCACCTCACCAACTTCAGGTCCAGCATTAGAGCTGCTGAGGGTGACGCGTTGCTGGCAGAGGAGCTGAACCTTTTCTTTGCCCGCTTTGAGGTAGAGTCACATGACACAGCCATGCTGCACCCAACAGCCGACAGCCACTTCAAATTTATCCTTTCTGTGGAAAAGCATGAGGTGAGGTGGCCAGGACCTTTAACATAATCTTTAACAGGTCTCTATCCCAGTCTGCTCTTCCACCTTGCCTGAAATCCTCCACTATAGTTCCTCTGCCCAAAAGGCCATCAATTACCAGCCTCAACAGTTACCGGGTAGTAGCACTCTCCCTGTGATGATGAAGTGCTTCAAAAACTGGCACTTTTAGCCTCAGCACCAGCTCCCCCTAGGGCTGTGTGTTAAGCCCCACCACAGCGGTGGGAGTGATGAGTTGGCCTACTGGGACGAGGTGGGATAGCTGTCTGTGTGGTGCAGAGATAACAACCTGCTTCTGAATAGGTCAGAGACAAAGGAGTTGGTCATCGAAGAAAAACATGGACACTTAACTCGTATCCATAAGTGGGGACTTTATAGAGAGTCACAGACTTCCGTTTTCTGAGAGTATGCATTTAAAAGGACTTGACCTGGGGCATGAACAGAATTGGTAAAGAAAGCACAGCAGAGACTTTACTTTCTATGCAGTGTTGTTCTCAAAAAGATCAACACTACACAAAGTCTGCTGGTGTCCTTCTACCGCTCCACTATAGAAAGCATTCTTACTGACTCTATGTGTGGTTTTCCAGCTGCACTGGGGTGTACAAAAATGCTTTAGAGGGTCAATAAACTGCGGAGAAAATCATTGGTTGCCCTTTTCCAACTTTGGAGGACCTACGCAGTTCCAGCTTCCTCAGGAGAGCTCATAGCATCATAAAGGACATCTCATCCAGGTCACTATCACATTCTGTATATTTCTGTATACAGTTTTACTGTATACAGTTTTACACAATGCACTGTTTTACTGTACATATTTGTCTTATTTGCACAGTTTACATTTGTATTTACTTTTACATTTTTGTATGTGTGCACTTGAACAAGAGACTAAATTTTATTGTTCAGCTGGGCAATGACAATACAGGTATTCTATTCTACTCCTGACTTCAATCATTAGGTCTAAGACATTTGCTTCTCATTAAAGACAGATATGAATTAAGAAACCTTAATTACAGACAGTTTCAAACATTAGAATTAGTCATTGAAAAAGCAAGAGAAGATTTAATGAGTTGTCCTAAGAAAAATATGACATGGTATCCATGTTAACATTTGATGGGAGCCAAATGGAAACAAAATGCATTGATGACTGACTCATAAATAATAGTATGTGGGAAGCAATTGTTATTCATTTGTGGATCTTGATTTGGTGATCAATACCAACACCAGATGAATAATTTGACACATTACAATGTCAAAAAATATTCTAGAAGTTTATCCAACATTGACTAACAACAAAAAGGTTGCACTAGTACTCACTGACCTTAATAGGAAATGACATCATATAGGCTTTTTCCAAAAAACCCAAAACATTACATGCTTTACATACGACACTAAAGAAAATCGGATCTACCATCAATAAACAATAAACATTCTCAAGCCTTATCATTCATCATCATCATCAGTTTTGTATCTCATTCCATAATTGCTTTGATTGATTTGATTACATTAAATTTAATTAAATGTCAACTGGTATGTTTTACTACTGTAAGCATGACTGATTAATAACTCCCATCTGTAGATTTTCAGGTGTAAACATCAACATAAGCTTATCCCTAATACAACGCAGAAAACAAGCCTCTTTTAACCAACTTCAAACAAAATTCCTACACACAATTGTTGTGTTAATAGATATGCTTTTATATAATCTGCTTTATTTCATTTATTATTTTATAACATAATATTTAAATATAATACTTATTGTCATAAAACATCAGACCAGCAGGCTAGAATGAGAATAATGCATCTGATTTAAGTGTTTAAAGTGTTCTCACCTGTCTTTCCCGCACCACTCTCTCCTGTGATGAGAATACACTGGTCTTTATCTTGATCACGCAGTGACCGGTAGGCCTCATCTGCTAGAGCATAACTAAAAAAAAGGCAAAATAACAATGTTTTTTGTCAAAATAAAAATTACCATAATCTTTCTGATCCATTGAATTAAATGCATTGTTTTAAGTTGTTTACAGTACATGCTAACACTCTCTTCACACGTTACACACAGGCTGCTTGTTTGCTGTCAAATTCAAAGTCGTTTTTAAACTTCAACAACAGCTGCACTACAATTTGACAGGTTTAAACTGAAATGTGAAACTTTGTTTTTAACATTGGCATACATACATACATACACATGGAAGAATGTGCTAAATAAATCAACTTGTGTAATTTCCTATTGATATTTGAATTTAATTATTAATGTAGGGCAGTACATACTGTGTTGCTATTTTGTTTAACAATACAACAACATCTACAACAACTTACAACAAACTGTAACTCCAGTTTACCAGTTTATCAAGTGATATTTTTGGCTCCTCTCTTTGTACCTTAAGTCTATGAGTGTGTGTCATGACATGAAGTTAAAAGACTGGAGAGAGGTATTTTCTGATTATATCTGTGTAAAGTTATAATGCAATAGTTAGTTTTGTGACTATAATGGTGTGTAATTTAATGGTTAAGTAGCCCAGTACTTTTTGTAACTAGGATTATTTGATGCAGCTGTAAATAATTTATTTGAGAAACAAAAGCAGCAGTCTGAATTGTGATGTTTGTAAGGCAAAATAGACTTACAGACTGTGGAAGTAGGTGTTTGGCTGTTGTGGAGACTAGGCGTGGACACATCCACAACTATAACTGACAGTCATAGTCTTGGGTAAGCGATCAGCTCTAAATATACTGGACTAAACATGGCCTAAAAAAAGTGGTAATCCCAACCCATTTTATTCCTCCTCCACGTTTCCTCCCAGTTTGCACTTTATACAATCATTACACAGGAATTTTCCAAAACCACCACTAATAATAGGTCTGATTGTGAGGGGAAATGTTGTATGTAGTCCCCAAATGTAAAGTCTGGCTGTATCAAGTCCAAGGGGTGATGCAGGGAACTCTGGTGGTATACAGTATATTATGGCAAGTGCTAAACAAAATAAATAAGCAATGATTACCAATGAGTTTCAAGGCTGTAATGGCATTGCTGTAATACTTAAAAGATTTGTATGACACAAATGACACGAAGAAAGAAACTATGACAATTTAGATCTCAGATGTGGCATGCAGTATGTTTGGGAAAGTAAGATTGATCAGTTGCAATATATTGTACTGAGAACTGAATCCAACAATATGGAAGCCATGTTATGAAGCTTGGCCTCTGGGTGGAGGCCTGAGTCAGATTGAGAGTGAGTAAAAAAGGAGAGCAGGAAGGTAAAAAAAGCAGAAACATGAAGAGCCAAGATACAAGCTTTGTGAGGTGGCCTAACTGCTTGACATAACCTGAACAAAAGGCAAAGCATAATACAATTATACAGACCCTGACAGAAGGATCTATAGAAGGAAATTTGCCAGATTGGCAGTTTCAACATAATATTTCAGGCTTACCCAGCATGCACCAGCAAACCTCTTTAGGTAGTTGAGGCACCAGATGAATATAAATAGCTCAATATAAATAAAGTACAACAAAAAGACACAAACACTATTTCACTGATGAAGGCAGTAGTCACATGTGTAATATTTGTTCAGCTTTAACTTAAAACTTAAACTGAGGTTTGGTTTGTGCTCAAAGGACAGGGAATCATTAGATGTTCTTGAAACTGTCTTCTCGGCAAGCCTGCAGCCACACCATGTGTAGAGACAGAGGAAATTAAGAGTAAAACAAAAACATATGGAGTGAAATGGCTGTGTGCAATTGATCCAACTGGCCTCTCTGTCCTAATCTTTTGACTCAAGAGTGAAGCCAGTACTCAAAAGTGAAGCCATTTCTACAGTATTCATGCATCACTCTGTGATTACATCTTACCAAAGGCTTATATAAGTCAAAGGTCTAATGGGAACATCAAACAGGCAGTGTGCGAGCTGTTGGCCTGCAGCAGCTACATCTGATCAACTGAATGAATAAAATGAAATGAAAAGGGAGGTCAAGACATAGCTTGCACCGGAATAAACTGTAATTTCTACTTCCCTAAAGCCATGGTAATTTCTGGAGCCACAGCATGAGGCAATGGTAGAAAAATATTGTGTTTCTACCAACAGTAGTCCTTCATAAAATATAAAACCAACTGATCACAAGGTCAAGAACTCAAATACAGCCTTACATACAGAAGAATAAGCATCACTAACTGTTTACGTACAGAGCTCTTCTACAGATACCCCATTTCTTGTCAAAGGTTTTAAAAGAAACATTTTCTTTACTTTATGTAGAATCGACCAACTTCGAAGAATGTTTGTGCAACAAAAAGGTCCTGTGGATGTTTTTTATGGAACCATACAGCCTGACAAAGAAACTTTTAGGAACCTTTTAAGAGTGTATATTAATTAATTAATTAATTATTTAATCGATTTATATATAAATAGGGATGGGAAGCAAAAGGACTTTATAAATTCTGGATCCATAACTAACTAATCCATAATTCTTAATTTATCCAATTCGTTTTGTACTTTGAGGAAGCACCCCATCTTCTAACCAAATACTAAACAAAAACACTGTGTTTGGTAACATTTGAAATGTTCAGAATGTGTGGCTTTATTTTTTGTTAATTTTGTATGGTGTTCCATAGGTACTGACAAAAGACAACCGATAATTAAGATCCATTAAAAGAGCCAAGCACCACAAGTCGTCAATTCTAGTACCTCTTTTTTTGTTGTGTATCAAACTAGTTTAGATTTAAAATCATCTATTTTTAAAGTATTATTAATCTAATCTACATTAATTAAAACATTAAATTAATTAAACAAATGCCACATAAAAAGAGCCATACAAACATGTTTTTTTTAAGGACGGCAGGAAAAAATATATACAGGGGCCATATTGTAATGCGTACAGTCTGGCTCTGCAGGGTCAGGTATCTGAACTTGAATGAGCCACAGTGGAAATAATGTTTCCTGCTTGTGGTACATACTCAGCTGGAACAGACAACAGGCTTGGAAAAAAAAGTGCTTCCAAGCAGGTGGCCACAAACACCTCAGCTGCTTCCTACACAAATGTGGCCCATGTTTTACGGACTTATGTGCAGTGTGTCCTATTTTACACGTATATGGGGAAGATATTGCCTTTCGGAGTAAACAGCTACAGGGTGTGATATTTTTGTCATGAGAGATAGCAGTGAATCATGCCTTTTATTTATGCATGATGAGTGGTCTACTGTCCCCTGAAAAATGTTTCTGATTTCCTCCTCTATTTAAATGAATTTCCAGAACAAAAGGCATGTTTTGCTTTACATCAGCCTAAACAACAGAGGGTGAGAAACTTAAGCCTGGCATCCCCCTCCATTTAGCCCCTCCCCACACACAGGAAACAGAACACAAGAGAGGGCCAGTCTGTTTTTAGTCACTGAAAACCAGATAATTTTACTGCTGCCCTTTGTCTGGACTGAAACAACTCTACTCACATCTGTGCTCTGTATGTTTTGTCCTTTAATGAGACCTATACACATCTAGCATGTTGCACATGCTACAGTTGCACATGTACAGTTGCACTTTTATGCAGAAGGCAATCTTAAAATGCAATGTAACAAGTAAAAAACATTAAGGCATAGTTGAGAGAAATGTAGATTATATTTAAAAATGTTATAAACAAATAAGTTAATTAAAAATTGGCAAAACAAATAGTGCACTGGATCTTGAACCAAATGGTTAGATGACAATATAGGTTAGTCATCTAACATACTTCCCCACAGAGAGAACATCCTCTTTCATTCATTCACCATCTCCTCAGGGAGAAAAGCGTTCAAATATTAAAATATACTTTGAAACGGACCAAAGACATGACACACTAATGTATGGGACACACTCATAGATTTGAGGTACAAAGAGAGGATCCAAAAAATACATCACTTGATGCGTCTCAAAAAGAAAGTGACCAAATTGTGACCGATTAATAGATGTAAATATAGATTTCAGGCCAGGGGTCTCCACAAAAAAACAAACCATGCCATTGTGACATGTGCTAATAGTGGCCAAGGGCCTGATATTCACAAGCTAATGCTTGTTTATCCAACCCTGTGACAGGAAATAAGGGAGAGGGATTGAAGAACATGTCGAAAGGTCACCTTTACATTCTGACAGCCAAAACAAATACAATTAAGAGAGTAAAATCTGGTAACTATATAAGTCATAATTTAATAATGTAGCATGGCTGTGATGATATACAAGACAATGTGGCAAAATAGTACAAAATAGTAGTTGGATCTTTGAAAACTAGGGTCTAGTTTCCTTCAAATTCTCAATGGCCAACTGAAGCCTGCTTCAGATTAAAATTTTCTCAACTTGGATGCATGACTTAGCATCACTTTAGCATTACAATCACACTGACCCCCCTTCCCAAATTAATGGATTGGCAACCTTCTATGATGTAGAACTAAGATACTTTAACATGCCAACCTTTGTTTTATTCTATGACTGAAATTTCAAAGTTAACGTAAGTGTTTATGGAAGTTGTCAAGTCATTTTTGAAACCCTGGGAAAGGTAATAGCACAAATTTAAATACTGGGAAAAACAAACTCTGTCTGAGGTCACATGCATGACATACAGTTCTCATCTTAACTGCCTTAAATGACAAAAAAGTGTAAATAGTTAGCATCCATTTAGATGTACAGTTAATGATGACAAAGGGAAGGTGTTTCAGTTATAACATATCCTGAGCCAGAATAACAGTGGAGAGCTGACATATTTAAGCTCTCATGCGACACTACAATAATTCTACTGAAGGAATTTTCCATCAGGGAGTCAAGCATTTTCCCCCACAGCCCTATAACACTCCAGGCCTGAATCTTTCTGACTTACAGCTATGAATTGTAGGCATTTGTATCCCAATTGTAGGATACTGCAGGAACACAGACTGTTTGCTTTGTGTTTTGCTTACAAAAGGTGAAGGTGGGTGGCAATTGCATGACAACAGACACTTCCCTGTCTACCAAACAGTGTGCTTGCCAATGCACATGGTCCAGAGGTCACTTCTCTGTGTGTTAGAAGCCACTGCTCATAACCAATAACTAAGATAAAACATTCAAATTGTCTCTATAAATGTCAAAAGCTGTTTGCCAACATCTGTTATGAAACATACCCAGTAACAGTGTGGGGGAAGATCAAGATAATGAATGCGGCTTACAAAACAGTGATCAATTGTGAATACAAAATATAAATTAAATTTGAATTGAAGTTACACTGCAAGACTGCAGCTCAAAATTTCTGACACTACCAGAGCATTGTCAAAGGCTAAGATTCATTACAAAGGCCATTGATGAGCATGGCAAAACATGCTCATTGTCTTTGGCACAACATGGCAAAAAGTAGTAGGTTATTTTTTCTAAACCCCTGAGCACAATGAACCCAGCCAGTCAGAATGTAAAAAAAGTATGTTATATGGCCTTAAGAGCAGATAGCATGTCTCTGTTGCTGGGTAATTATCCTTTCAGATACACCATGTTTTCTCAACCTTGTCTGCCACTAGAAACCAGCTTAAGGACTGGCAACTTTGTGCTAGCCCGAAGTTTAGACATAGGCGTAATGACAGCAGCAGACACCTGGCCCACACCCTGCAATACACCTGCCACCCATGTGTGTGAGATGTTGTAGGGAAAGTCCAAGTTAAATAAAGTCTCCCCCACACACATCACGTTTCACACTCCTGTGAAATGAAGATGATCTGCCATTTATTTTAAAAAAAAAAGATATGAATCAATTCTAAAATCTATGCTGAAACTTTCAAGAGCAGTGTGTTGACCTCTAGTAAAGGTACATGACACTTATGCAAAGACATTTGAACCTTTTTTTATTTAAACCTTTGCTGCCCTATGCTAAAGCAGCAAAGGTTCAAATCGTAGTGCATAGATAAATCAACAGAAGGTATAAAGTACATACACACAAACTCCTTTTCTTTAAGAAAAAAGTAAATTGATGATATGTATATCTCCATATCCCTGGCTCTAACCTTAATGAAGGCCAGAGCACCTCAACCAAGAGGTTCCACCTGGTAAACCAACTATGAGTCCACAAACACATTAAATAATAAAAGAACCTCACAAAATTAAGTTTTAAAGCACAATTCAACCCTGACTTATTTCTTCTGTGAAACACAAAAGACAATGTGTAAGAGTAACTACTTTAACATACAATAAGTGGGTGGTGATTTTTTTTGAAGTTTCATAACTGACAAAAGCATTTCATAACTGACAAAAACTAATTCTCATTAAAGAATTCCCTACAGCCTGTGAAATCTTTCAAGACTTTGAAAACCACAAGAGAAATCTGTGTTCGCGGTCATTTACAAAAAAACGTACATTTAAGCTGTTCAGTACAATACATTTACAACAACCAGGTCAATTTGGACAGCAATTTTCAGATCTCTCCAAAGATGTTAGATAGGGTTCAGGTCAGGGCTCTGGCTGGGCCACTTCAGGACATTCACAGAGTTGTCCCTAGACCACTTGTGTTGTCTTGGCTGTGTGCTTAAGAGTTTCATTGAGAAACTTGTGAAACAGGTTTTCATTGAGCATATCTCAATGAAATATCTCTCCCTCAACACTGACCAATCTCCCAGTCCCTGCTGCTGAAAAAAACACCCCCGCAGCATGATGCTGCCAACACCATGGTTCACTGTTGGGATGGTATTGGGCAGGTGATGACTTTTAGAATTGAGGCCAAACAGTTTAATTGTGGTTTCATCAGACCAAAGAATCTTGCTCCTTCACCAATTGCTCAGTTTGACCGGGGGACCAGCTCTTGGGGGGCCATTGTTCTCTTGGGAACCTTCAGTGCAGGCATTTCCTTTTACCTTATGTCTTAGTTTTTGCTCTGATATGCATTTTCAGCTGTGAGGCCTTTTATAGAGCAATGTGTGCCTTTCCAAATCATGTCCAATCAATTTAATTTACCACAGGGGCACTCCATTCATGATGAAGAAACATCTCAGCAATGATCAAGAGCAATAGGAGGCATGTGAGCTAAATTTCAAGTCTTATTGCAAAAGGGTATGAATACTTCTGCCAATATTACATTTCAGTTTTCATTTTTTATGCATTTGCAAAAAATTCTAAAATTTAGTTTTCACTTTGTCATTATGGGGTACTGACTGTAGATTAATGAGAAAAAAATTAATTAATTAATTTAAATGATTGTAATATCAGGCTGCAACATGAATTTAAACAAAAAAGTTAAGGAGATCTGAATGCTTTAAATGCACTGTATACCCAAAAGGTATCTTGGAAGTATCCATGTCTCTCTAAAAAACTACATTGTGGGTGAGAGGCTAAAACTGCTGCATGACCTCCTGACACTTTTATCTGCTGAAGTATGGAAGCATATGTGTAGCAAAATTCAATTTGCAATGCAATATGCAAAACGGCAATGCAATATGCAAAATGACAATGCAATATTCAAAACGGC
>JAZGTI010015385.1:0-13449 GCA_036877585.1 Botia kubotai
GGAATGGCCACTTGGACCATTATTTCGCATCCATACCTCCTTCTTTGTCCTTTTTCTGTTGACTCCCTCCTCCTTCCTCCTCCCCTCCCCCACGCAAGGTACTGCCGTTGCCGGGGAAACCAATCCCGATTGTATTGCAACAAAAGAGCAGGCTCTCTCTCTCAGGAGGTGGTCGTCACTCGCACCCTGACCTCTCCTCCGTTAGGCCCCTCCCACCGACCTGGCCATTTATGCATCAGCGGTTGCCATGGTGCTGAAGTTGCAGAAATGAACAGCGCCTTAAAATTTAAGTAGTGACCGGTCGAGAAATAAAAAAGAGGAAAGAAAGACCAGAATTTATATATGATTAGCAAACACTGTTTTTTGTGTTTTTTACAATATTTCTAAAAAAAGTCCGGAGGCTAAACGTTCTTATTAGTGAGCAGTGGGGGTGCACAGAGGCATACGTACCCTTGATTTATGGGTTGCGGGAGGGAGAAAGCATCTTTACTCGTGAATGGACACAGGAAAGGTCAGGTTAGGTGACTTAGAATTTATTCTGTTTGCCTTCCTGGGTTTCAGTTTTTGTGTAAGCAGTTCAAGCGAGCAGATGGAATTAATAGGTCCGTAGTAACCTGGAAAAAAGTCGTTTTGATCCTTTATTCGTTCCACACAATAATATGAGGCACTTTGACTCATAAATGTTAACCAACATTACAATTTTCTAAAACTACCATGATATTTTATGTTTTATACAAACTTTGAGTTGTAATTGTGTTACATTTACCAGGATTAAAAGCCAACATCAGACATATACGTCATACAGGAACGTCTATTAATTAATTTTATTAAATTAATTTATTAATTTATTAATTAATATTAATTTTAAATCTCTGAATGTATAAAGTGCTGCCACAAAATCAATAACATGCCAGTGTTTAGAGACATATATCATGTCATTATATATATATATATATATTTATAGATAGATAGATAGATAGATAGATATTCATATATATGGTCTGTACCTACAATAGCACACAAATACTATGAGTGACTCTGTGTCCAAACAGGAAGTTACAATCATTCAGCTTTTAAGAAACACAAAGACGCTGGAAAGTACATTGAACACGAAGTGTATGTTTGCCCTGAGGGCAACAGTGGGCGAGACGCATGTATTTTTTGAGTTCATCAGATCATACCGTCGCATGTAATGCGGCATGACAGCCATGAGGAGATAATGTTTCATACTAGATGGGTAAATAAGGGCCCTCGCTTTATTTTTATCTCACCTAACAGCCAGTGTATGTCCACTCGATTGAGCTCAATGCTCATAAGACTGTTTGTATTGAACACGGCTGCTTTCATAACAATAAAGCTACACGATTATTTTCTGTACAGATCCGATCGTTTGAATTCGTGCTCTTGCGTTGCGCATCTCAACAGTATACGCTGTGTTAAATATGGATTATGTGCGCGGAAACGATGCTGGATTTAGGTGCATTGTGCCAATATGGGAACGTGTAATATCCATCCTAATCCCTTTATACAGACATTTTGGGTGGTAGCTGGCAGTGACCGAATGATTTTATTATGAATGTTTTGTACATTCAGCATGTCGTGTGATTGGTACCATATCTTAAGAGCTGGATGCTACAGTAACAGTGTTCTGAGTGCATTAACTCACCTGATTGGATCCGGTAGAAGAGCTCAAATAATTTAATATTAAAGGAGCTGAATTGCTGTTTAAAACTATACATTATATATAGTAATGTATATAGTGTGTAATGCAATGTATATGGTCTATATGTAGTGTATTGTATTTTATGAATTGTATTGTATGAAGATTATATATATATATATATATATACACACCACATGTGTGTGTGTGTGTGTGTGTGAGTACACTACACCATATACCATATACATACACATGTATAAATATATACACCATATATATGCAAAGTTCTAAAGAGAAATGATTAAAAATAAACATGACAGCAAGTGCGTGTTGTTACTCCATGAAAACTGAACAATGGTCAGTTTAGTTCCTCTTAAAATGTGACACAAGCGGTGCCTCAGAACCCCCACCCGAGCATCACAAAGCCCTCACTCTGCAGGGGTGGAGGCGTCATTGTCTATCTGTCTGGTCCTGGGTGGAGCCTTCCTGCTTCTCCCTTCAGGGATTTGCATATTGATGTCCGGCCCCAGAGCTGGTGCTACTCCCAGAATGCCTCATGGTGTAACAGGGCCTCCCGAAAAACTGCATGTCCCCGCGGCTCGAACAAAAGCTTCCTCAGAGGGATGCAGGAGGTGCATTACAGATCAAATGTGCGTTATGTGACACTGAAATACATACGCGGCGATTTAGGCATCTCAAAGTCGCCTTGAGATTTTCTTAGAATGTTTGTAAGATGATTGACAGTAAAAATGGTCTCCTCAATTTCAAAATGTCAGCAGGGTAATTGTTTTTTTTATTTCTCGTGTTACATTAAATACCGTGTCAGCTGGCGGTCGATAAAATAACAGCACGCTTTCCTAAAAAATACCGTTCTGTCATTTGCACCATTATGCATGTGTACGTAACATATTTTCAACCTATTTTGTTAACACAGTATGTTTGTAGTTCATTTTATAACTCACTGCTCTACAAACAAAGAATGTACACAATAGAGTTAACCTCCGTTTTGATGAAAAGAAATGCAATTATATTCATGCTTAACTCTCTTAATATATGTTTTGTCTTTACAGCCCTTTTATCCAATGGTGAATCTGGAGTGCTCAACAGAGATACGGCCCTTCCTGTGTGCTCTTTACACCCCTGTGTGCACGGAGTACGGCCGTGTGACCCTGCCGTGTCGCCGCCTGTGTCAGCGCGCCAAGAGCGACTGCTACAAGCTCATGGACATGTTCGGGGTCAGCTGGCCTGAAGAGATGGAGTGTAACAGGTACAGAATCATCTTTCTGAAGTTCTTCACCTCATTAAGACCAGTGTGTTCCAGAAGGACTTCATCCCAGCTAACAGCTAACAGGAAACATTCTCAAAATGCCGGCTAATGTTTTATAAAAGTTCTTTCAAAGTTTTTGCAGTTACTTTACTTTAGCGTTAAATATATAACAGAAACGTTATACTTACGGTGTTAGTGGAACATTTAAAAATGTTTAAATAATGTACGCAATGAAGCTAATACAACATCTTAGAACTGGACGTTTTGAACGTTCCAAGCACATTCAAAATAACGGTTTTACATTTTTAACAAAAGGGAAACGTTCCTACAACGTATGTAATCTGTCCCCCAGGTTTCCAGAATGTGATGAGTCGTATCCGCGAGCTGTGGATCTTCTGCCCAGCAGTGATGCTACAGCAGAATCTCCCTCGTCTGTCCAACGGGACTACGGCTTCTGGTGCCCACGTGAACTGAAGATGGACCCTGAGTTGGGCTACACATTCATGGGCGTGCGCGACTGCTCTCCTCCCTGCCCCAACATGTACTTCCGCAAAGACGAGCTCGTCTTCGCCCGTTATTTCATTGGGGTCATTTCCATCGTCTGCCTGTCCGCCACGCTCTTCACCTTCCTGACCTTCCTCATTGACGTCGGCCGGTTTCGCTACCCGGAGCGCCCCATCATCTTCTACGCGGTCTGCTACATGATGGTGTCCTTGGTCTTCTTCTTGGGTTTCCTGTTGGGAGACCGCGTGTCGTGCAACGCCGCCAGCCCGGGTCAGTTCCGGGCCTCCACCATCACCCAGGGTTCCCACAACAAGGCCTGCACGCTGCTCTTCATGACCCTCTACTTCTTCACCATGGCAGGAAGTGTGTGGTGGGTCATCCTCACCATCACCTGGTTCCTGGCTGCCGTTCCTAAATGGGGAAGCGAAGCTATCGAGAAGAAGGCTTTGCTCTTCCATGCAGTGGCCTGGGGTATACCAGGAGCCCTCACCATCACCCTCATGGCCATGAACAAAATCGAGGGTGACAGCATGAGTGGTGTTTGTTTTGTTGGTCTTTATGACCTGATGGCCCTGCGCTGGTTCCTCTTGGTTCCTCTCGCCCTGGATGTGGTAGTAGGTGTGGTGCTGTTGCTAGCGGGCATCGCGGCGCTCAACAGGGTCAGAATGGAGATCCCCTTAGAGAAGGAGAACCAGGACAAACTGGTGAAGTTCATGATACGGATCGGCGTGTTTTCCGTGCTCTATCTGGTGCCTCTGCTGACGGTGATTGGCTGCTATCTGTACGAGCAGAGCTACAGGTCAGTGTGGGAGATGAGCTGGGTACAAGACCGCTGCAGAGAGTATCACATCCCCTGTCCCCTGAAGGTAAGACTCAATGCTGTGAGAGACTTCTTTAAAAGATGTGGCTCATAAAGCACTCATTAACAGACTGAACGCTCTACTGTGTTAATAGTAGATTATTACTGTGTTAATTTAGATTTAATAGATTGTTTGTTCTGTTTCAAGTATCCTTCTGCGCTGGATATAAATAATAATTAATAATCTTACTCTGAAGGCTCTATATTAGTAAATGTTTTATTGTTTACAAATTGACTGTTGTGAATCGGTCACATGCATTTTTTGAAAGCTACGAAAACAAACAACATAGACAAAAACTATACGGCGATACTGAAATGATTTCTTCCACAAAATACTTCAGCGTTGTGCAAAAAATATTACTCGGATATGAGCTTGATCTGACATTTAAAGCAGTAAAATATACCACAGAATGTATCTCGTGTGTAAAATGATGGAAAGCAAGTGAAGCATAAATAAGCAGTAAGAGACTGTCGTGTATGTGTGTGTATGTGTGTGTGTGTTTTATGAAACAGTCTCTGGCTGTAGTTAATGTGCATAACTGTGTTGCCCAAAGGAAAGTGATGGCACGCAATGTTAGGATGTTTTTATGAGAAACATGAATTAAATATGTGACGTGCTGTATGTGGATGTCAGAGTATTCAGAGCAGAAAAAATGCATCATCTAAAGCACAGGAGTGTGTGTGTGTGTGGCTGCAGCTGTTGTTTATGCCAGGGGCAATTGTGCAGTGAGCCGAGATAAAGCACTTCAAAATCACACATGAACAACTCAAGAGCTAAACACACTGAAAACTCCTCACGCACGCACGATATGTGCGCATGCATGACATCACGTGCAGCGTCTGAAAATCAAAGAGTGTGTCTGCATGTTCTAATTACCAATAAGATGTGTATGAAAGCTGTTTCTTTAAGCATCTTTTTGCTGTCGTCTTCACAGGTGGAACAGACAAGCAGGCCAGATATCGCCCTGTTCCTCATCAAGTACCTGATGATGCTGGTGGTGGGAATCCCATCAGTGTTTTGGGTCGGCAGTAAGAAGACCTGCTTTGAGTGGGCCAGTTTCTTCAATGGAAATCGCAGGAAAGAGTGAGTTTCCTGTAACAATTGGCAAGGGTGATCGTACTATGTTCCTGCATCTAACAGTTAGAGCACAAGGTATCGTTGTCATTGGTTTGAGTCTTAGAAAACACACATATAGAATGAAAACCGTAAGTGCCCTACAGGAGCTGTGGGTAAAAGCATCTGTCAGATGCATCAAACACCAACAGGAAGTACATGTAGTTCATGTGCATTTTGATACATGTCTGACATTGTGGTAAAGACCTGCAGTGCAACAGAGATGTGTAATGACCAACAGGAACCAGCCACAGGAGTTCGTTGTAAAGGGGTCATGGTGGCACTTTATTTTACAGTACACAAGTACACATGGCAAGCGCACAAGTACACATAACAAGTACACTGTAATGACACATACTGTAAAAGAAAGAGCAACCAGTCTCCTTTATATATATATATAATATAATATAATATCCTATTATAATAGTTAGTATAAAGGGTTCCTCTTTACACTTACACTCGTGTCTCTTGTATCAGTGCATTAACCTCCTCTCCTTCCCTTTATTCCAACATCTCCACCTTCCCTCTCTCTCCTCCCTCTGTTCCACCCTTTTCCACCTCCTCCGTCACCCTCCACCCTCAGCAGTGCGGTGCACGAGAGCAGGCAGGTGCTCCAGGAGCCAGACTTCACCCAGCTCCTCCTCAGGGACCCCAACACCCCGGTGGTGAGGAAGTCCAGAGGCACCTCCACGCAGGGCACCTCCACCCACGCCTCCTCCACTCACCTCGCCATGCTGGACGAGCCCCCCAGCGCCAGCACCAGCCGCGCTAGCAGCGTACGCAGCAAGACCAGCAGTTTCCACGGCAGCCTGCACCGATCTCGAGATGGAAGGTGAGGCGGTATTGAATGAAACAACACTGTATCTGCCTCACTCTGTTTACATGATTGCAGTGCATTATGGGATTGATTTCCGAAAGCAACATAATTACTTTAACAGAGTTTAAAAGTACAATAAGTGATTTCTGAAAAATACAGATTGAAAACAAACATTTTGGTTATTTGCAATTTGTTCTCTGTGTATTGAAAAATTAAAGAAAAAACAAAGTAGATCAGGCCAATCACAACACCACTATAACACACTCGTAGCCAATCAGAAAACTGGGCCGTGTGCACCAGCTGTTATTCGTTGCCTGTGTTGCATTGCATGATTGTTATTTTGAGAGCGGAGCAATAAAAGGAGGGGCGTGTTTGTTTGGGTCTCGATTTCAAATATCAATAGCATTTCTTAAAAACCACTTACTGCACCTTTAAATGCTAAACATGGAAATAAATAAAACATACGTTGTCAAAATATATATTATATACACACCGGTATGACTCTTGTGTCAGTGAATTTTACATTACATGATTCCTAATCAAAGACTCATCACTGAATCTGTGTTTGTTCTCAGGTACACAGGCAGCAGTTTCCGCGGCATTGAGGAACGTTTGCCTCACGGGAGCACCTCACGCCTCAATGATCCACTTCAGCACTGCAACATCAACCGCCTCGACAGCCGTTCTCCATACGGCAGCCTGCAGCGCCTGGAGAGCCAATCACGGCACAGCAGCGTGAGGGACCTCAGCATCACTGTGCAGGCCATACAAAGCGGCCCTGGCAACGGTATTCACCGTGTCATAGAGGAGGACGGGGCCAAGGCATGAACTGTAATACAGCAACAAATCAGACCAAATGAGCGAAGAGAACATGGAGATGAAGAATTCACATTGACTCTGAATTCACATTGACTCTGAATTCACTTTGACTCTAAATTCACTTTGACTCTAAATTCACTTTGACTCTGAATTCACTTTGACTCTGAATTCACATCGACTCTGAATTCACATCGACTCTGTAATTCGCATTCTGAATCCAGACTCTGGGCATAAACGTTCACAGGAAATGGCACAACGAAAGTATTACATTTATGAGTTGCTTTTATTTAAAGCGACTTTGGGTAATGAATTCAAGCTATACGTTTTTTCAGTGCGGAATCCCAGGGAGTCGAACCCGGGAGCTGGGGGTTGCTTGCGCCGTGCTCTACCGGTTAGCCAGATGAACAGAAGATGCTAAATAACGGACCTGATGAATTCAGCAGTTAAAATAAGACTTTTAATTGAAGGTTGTCAGGTTTAGCCGTACTGTTTTAATCAGAGCTGAGAAACGAGACTGTGAAATCTCTCATCAGATTGTTTCGACATAAACAGGGTTGAATCGTGTGGGCTTTTTATTCATCGCTCTGTGATGCGTCGAGGTGCTTACTGTGTTTTACACCAATGCTTTAAACTTGAAGATTTTTACCATTGTAGGTGTGATTTGAAACTGTTGAAATTATCGTTGCACTTTTGACCATTTCGTAGGACACAGTACTGACAGCACCACACGTAGAAACTGGACCATTTTAAGTATCAACTGCCTAATTTAAAAACATGAAACTAAAAAAAAAGTCATTTTAGAATAGATATTTTAGACATTGGCTGTAATTGAGCTTTTCTCTGTTGAATTTTAGCACTAACGATAATTAGTCGTCATGTTTGTATCCACGTAACTTACCGAAAACTGTGAAAAACTTCTTTTTTTGATAACATGTCCATAAATAAATATCCTGGGTGATTTATGTACAACTTAAAATATCACCACGCTACACGTCAGTATCCGTGTGTCATTTCCCTCCATTTATTGAATTACATCAGCGTCAGGTTAATATAATAAAAGTCTCCATATATGCATAGTGGCCATTTGAATCCACTCCTTGATTGACCTTCCACCTTAAATACCTCACCTGAAATACCACCTTAAATATCGCTGTGCAAAAAAGATTGTTGTTGCTCATAGTGATTAAATACCTTATTCACGTGAGTGAGGAACATAATACAACCATGAAACACGTGGAATGAACATTTATGACAGGCAAAACTGTACAAATAATTACAAAGCAAGGAAAAATTAACAACGTAGATGAAAATAATCGCGTATAAATGTAACGTGTAGAAGCGTTTGCTGAAATGCCAAGACAGACATCATCGTTTGCATGTGTGAGGGTAACTTTTAACTGCACTACAGTCATGGAAATACTGCCCAAGCGTTATTTAAAATGCTTTTTGTACATCTGAATACAGATGGAATTGTACCGCAAATCGTCAGCGGACAGCCAATTTACAGTAAACCTTACAGTAAACCTTGACAAATGATCAAAACAGTGTTAATTACAGTGAAAGAAAGAACAGAACGTTCCATCTGTGACTATGGTGCGGAAATCCAGACGTGTGAGAGAATGGTTGGAGTTTGCAGAGAACCTTTTTATGTAAAAGCCAAAACAGGCTCATGTTCTTGTGCTAGAATATTGAGAATATGGGAAAATGAATCTGTGCTGGTTATTAAGAGTTTCGTTAAAATCCCTTTATAAACAGATGCAACACAAACTGCTGGTAACCACCACACAAAGCCATTTGGAAACACAATAACCCAACTCGAATTTCAAATATATAACGCTGTGGTGAAATCAGGTGGAGTTGCTCTTGATTAACATGTTATGCTGGAACAGAATGTCCCAGGAATTGACAGAGACAGATGTTATACCTGCTGTTATTATAACCTCGAATAATTCTGTTCATGTAGTTTAATGGTAGAGATTAATCTAACGTTTAACAGCAGTGGTGAAGGATTCATTGCTTGGCAAATTTAAAACAAGGTAAATTTACTGGTTTAAATACTTTTTATGGTAGAAAAAGCCAAACTATGAGGGCAAAGAACATCGTCTGTTTAACATACTGTAACATAAGATGAAACCGTCAATCTGGGGTAAAAATGAAATGCCTTTTGTTTGTCCGCATATTCTCAAATTACAAATTGGAACGATTTGGATGTAGTAGTTCCAGATTATAGAAATATGATATTTGTGTGTATTCTCTGACACTCCGACAGTTTCGGTCAAAGCGTATATTGCTATCGTAGAATAAAGCAGGAATTGAGTTAAAACTGAGGCCGAGGTGATGCGGTTTTTATGGTTGAAGCAACACTAGTTAAACAGCTTGGCCTGTGTCTTACAGAAAATTACTGTTATTAAAAAAAAAGAAAGAAAACAGAACAGAAAAATACACAAGGCAGTATCGTCTCATAAACCAAAATAAAAACGGTCTAAAAGAACCGACACAACAGAAGTTGTTTTCAAACGGTCTTGGCGCAAGCATATTAAAATAATTTTTAAAAAATTAAAGCAATGAGATTTTTTCCACATAGTTTTTCTCTACAATGTTTCCTTATTATATATTATGCTATATTTTTTAACCCTATGTACATTGCTGCGATGCGTGTTCACAGGTCATGGTGGTTTCTGGAAGGTTCCGATGATGACATAACAGATTCCATGATGTCATCAAAGAGTTACTGAAAGCTCTATAAATCCCTACAAATCTACAACCGGAAGCTATAGATGAAGTTGCCTGATAGCACATCACACAGAATTCGTCTCTCGTCTATTGAGCTGTAATAAACAAACAAAATTCACTTGCACACGTCACTTTTCAAAGCAAATAAAAAATATACACCATAGCAGTTTTTGCCTCCAGGTAAATGAACTGCACTCTATAATGAAACAATTTCTGTATGGTCCATAGCTGAAGAACGAGCCGAGAAATATGACAGTATTTCACTTTGAAATGGCTGAATAATCAATAAATAAGTTCACCCCTAACCCAGTCTATATACAAACACCTGTCACAATAAAATCCATAACTTCTGTTAGCAGTGGTGGCCGCATAGATGCCGGGAGCCGATTGGCTAGGGCTGCTCTATGATCTCCCGTTTTACTCCAATCACGTCGCAGTTTGCGTGGTGGTATCCATTTCAATGACCCGGTCACATCATACACACAATCTCCATCAAGTTTTCCCTGCTCATGGTGGTGCGGTTAATCCTTGTATATTCCTCAATGGTGATCCTTTATGCAAATTAAAAGGGAGGGCCCTGTTGTGCCTGGGTGCAACTGTATGGAAGGGGGAGGAGCACTGTGACAGGCTCCAGAGAGCATGTTTGTGATTGGTTCATCGGTGAGAGCATCATGTGTCCCACCCTGTGCGGTCTGTGCTCTCCAGCGAGAGGGACTTGGTCTTGTGCGGGGAGGCGGGGCTTGGCGGGCTGCTAAAGGTGGAGCTGTTGGATGCGGTGGAGTGTCTCGGCGAATCAGAGTCCTGGAAACAAAAATGAAAAACAAATGTTACAACAGAAAATTTTGAGTCGAATTATAATACCATGTGAAACCATGAAACTTTAATACTATTTTGGCTGTTAAACACAACATGCTATATGCAAGACGAAGACTCTGCAACAAAGCGCTCGATATGACCTGCTTCTGTATTTACCTTATACAACACATTACACAATACAATAGTTCTACATCATATTCTACTGTCTTACTGACTGGACTTCATCAGGCACACAAAGCACAAGACACGAGTGAGGTGGTTGAACAGTCATGTTTTTGAGCACATGGTTCTGTAGCGTTAAAACAGAACGAATGCTAAACCTCAAAAACTCATGGTCACTGGTTTGCAGCTAGCAACTCCGCGGACGTACATTATTGTAACGTTACTGTAATCGCTACATGAAATCTACAATATACATGAACGCAGAAACTTCTGGATACACAAGCTTGACTCCATGCATCACTGTGTTCTGAAACGCGTCACCCACAGCAAATATGATGCAAACACGATGCAATCTCAGTACTGCCACAAAGCGGACAGAAATATTTAAAATAAAGACGCTGCATTACTCGGGCAGAAATTTGTTGTTTATATATGAATATTTTGTTTATTTCTATGCTTTTTTTAATTGTCACTGAGCTATTTTGCAATGTCCATCCATCCATCCATCCATCCAGTGTGGACTTACTGTAGAAACATTTTACATTCCACATTCATGCATTCAGTCCGGCTGTCTCAGTTGATACACATGCCTCAGATCTCCCTCATGTGCGTTCTGTCTCACTGCTACTTCAGCACCTGTGTAAACGGATCCGCCTGCCCTCGGTGAGTGTTGGTTTCTCTCAGTAAATGTTCCTGGTCTAACCTTCCCTGCCTTCTCTAAGAACCCTGATTTTCCACAATGGACGGAGGGGATGAACGCCAGGAGCAATATGAACATGCGGATGGAAGCTTGACATTCCGAATGGAAGCTCTGCTTCACCAGAATGACTTCCAGGCGGGGCAGGATAAGGGTGTGTGGGGGCTTCACAATGGGCAGTAAATGGCAGTGGGTGTTTAGGAACCTCTCTGCAGGGGTGCAGCAGACGTGCATGTGTGTGTTTCACTGCAGACGTGTGGTTTTTACCTTCATCTTACTAAGCAGGGTCCTTAAAGCCCTTTTCAGATCGGGCGTCTTCTCCGAGGGCGATACGGCTTGCCACTGAGAAGGAAGAGGGCAGACTGAGTGCCAAAATGGCTTCCACACTTGCTGAAGAAGGATGGGGCAGCCAGGGGTGCGAAGCACAGCGATATGGAGGGGATGGCAGGTGATTATAAGGGTACAAGTGGACTGCAATGGGGCCAGGCAGAGGGAACTCATTTGGGTTTAATCAGCATGTTGTGGAATGGGGTGGCAGGCATTGACAAAGCAAGGTGGGGGAAACAGAACTGAGGCTCATTTGCTCACAGTCTGTATATTTGGGACAGATTGATTAAGGTGGACCGCATTATAAGCGGTCCACTTTAATTCCCCCTGCATTTCTGATGAGAAGGGGGCGGGATGGGGTGGGGCAAGTTGTATTTTATGAATCAGGTATAAGAATATATATTTAAGGTATTTTAAGTAAATAAATGGTATAAGCAAGGTTTAAAATTAGGACTACATCTATCCAGAGGAAACCATCACCATGGAAACCAAGGCTTGTTGGTCGTGTGTTGACTTCCCTGCATAGTGCTAATCCAACATTAAAGAATGGATGAGGTCATGAAGATTCGACCTATCAGGTTCCTCCAGTATCATGACTCACCTCTCTGTCGAACTGAGAGAGCGGCGCTTCACCCACGTCCATGCCGCCGCCCGACGACAGTGAACTCTCAGACGGTGAGGTCATGGTCTGTCGTTTAGAGCTGTAGCTGCTGCTGGACAGCTCCCTCCTGAGGGCGCTGCCGTTCTGAGAGGACGACCCTGAGAAGGCCAGGAAAGAAGTGGTTTGGAGACAGTCCAGCGAACAACTGTAGTTTGCAACAACGTTTCCCTAACATTTCTATTAAGTAACAAAAACGTTAAAAGTTATTTTGAACTTTTTTGATAACTAAGAGAACTTTCAGAGAACATCAGCCAACAGTCTGAGAACGTTCTCTGTTGGCTAGGATAAAATGCTTTCATGTAGCTCAATACAGCATTGCAACAAAAGGTCATGGGTTCGAGCCCCAGGGAATGCGTGTACTGAAAGCCAATCAGTTGATTTTGTTAAAAGTATTACTTACGCATTCCTAGGCCACTACTAGCACTCATGGATCTTCCTGGTTCTGCTCGGTTCTTGGTGATGGAGGGGATGCTGACGGAACCACTGAACCCAGCCCGGTTGTCCTGGGTACGGACATTCTACAGGTCAGGTTAGAACACACACACACACACACACACAGAGCAGGGACACACACACATGCAATGAGTGGCACAAGCATGGCTTGATGACAACAAACTATGGAAGGAGAGATCCACAGATACTGTGATTTTGATGATATGAGCACATCTGATGACACAAAGCATTTCCATGACCTTTGACACATAATTACCGCACTGCATCTGGATACAGTCTGGAGTATCATTACTCAGGTTGATTATGAGCCAAGTTTGCAGAAAAGTGCTTTAATTAATCAACAGAAAAGCAAGCGGGATGATGCGCTCGCGTGACGTTCACATCATCTTCACTGGCTGGTTTCACTGAGGTTCTCTCACCATGGGAAGATCTTTGAGGATCTGCATTCCATCTCCAGGTCCCATATGAGCCACGTGGTTAAAATTCGTCGGGTTTGAGATCAGCTTGTTTCTCTTCTCTGGATCTCTCAACATCTCCCTGTGATCACACACAAACGCACC
>JAZGTI010015386.1:0-13449 GCA_036877585.1 Botia kubotai
GGCCTGATGTATAATCGCGAAACACATGAATTATCAGAGCTGTAAATGTCAGTTCAGTATAAAATTATAAAGAAATGTTGATTTTACTGTGCATTCAAATCATTCTTTCAGTCCTCCAATCTAATGTAGGTAGAAATCACACTGCAGAAATGCATGTTTAATTACGATTTTAGAAGCCTGTGATTTCCGCCCGTCTCTCCGCATACCTGCGATCTCTCCCGGGCCTGTGTCCCAAAGTTCTGCCCCCCACAGTGCACAATTACAGCCCAAAATACCAGCGGCCCGCTCACCAATAGAGCCTCATCGCTGAACGAGAGCAACCACTTATCCACCATGCTGGGAGACCAGCATTGTGTTTTGGACTTTAATGACTGTAGTTAGGAAAAGCGGGATGTGATTTATGTCTCTTTAAATATCTCCGATGACGGACAGCGCCGCGTGAGGCCTTTTTACAGATATTAAATGGGCGTTGGGGCAAAAAGGAGAACAATTTTACTCCACAGCAAAAGTGTCAAAGACGGTCATTTTACTTTTCGTGTGATCTCAGACGATCAAACCTGCGTCTTTATATTATTTTACCTAAAGTTTTATTTGATCACAACGTAGTGCTTTATATTGCAATTTTAAATGTTTATCTACCTAACAGAAACGTTCAGCTTCACGAAAAATGACGCTTAAATTTAAAGTGCGTAATTTTTGCAGCTTTAGCACCACAAAAACAAACTGCAAAAAAATCATGACAACGGTGTCTCGAAGACTACCCATCTGTCATTGGTTGATTACACAGATAGTCCCGCCCTAAACTCATGCTATTGGTTAAGGCAACATTGCTATGTTTTAAGTGCACTTAAAAAAACGAATCAACCTACAAATGGCACGTTGCACAGTTACTTCTGCATTTTAAACTGGAATGGACCTTTAACATAAACACACTTCACTTTTATATATGCTGAAACCTGACACATAAGCCAAGCAGATCCATTAAGACTATATAGCACCCAAAGTGTGACCAGTAATACAATTTAAGATCTCCTGTCAACAATGACACCTAACAACAGACCGTGTATTTTTACAACCCACATCATTACATGCTTTTCCTATTCTATCAACAGAGCTGTAGGCAGGATTGTTTAACATGCATTAGGGCGCATTGAAAATGGCTTTGCATTGTTGAGTCCTGTCGATGCATTAAAAGGTGACTAAGTACACTGGCCAGACTTCAGTCATGTATTTATCTAAAGGTCTATTGATCTCACCAGAACTACAATCACACAAAAGCCTCAAAGAACTAAAGCTATAGTGAACAGACAAACAATATTAAGGTAGAACTACAGCTTATCTTTCCTAAAACAGCTGTGTGCCAAATGTAGTGGTACCACTGTAAAGTGATGGTATCAGACGGTATTACAATGGTACTTTGAAATAAAGAACTGAATGGTTACTATATTCGCATACCCTGGAATTACGGCGGTACTGTACCATGTCTCTGTAAGTGACCATGTGTACAATCCCAGCATGTGTTCCTGTAGCCGATAAAGCGTTGCATTAGCAGCGCAAAGGTTGCGGGTTCTAGTCCTAGGGAACATATTAAACAATTTATACTTTTAATGCACCGCAGGTCACTTTGAATAAAAGCACCTGCCAATTGCATACAATGTAAATGTAAAATGCATGGTAAGGTAAAAACAGGCCAGTGCTGCACACGTACTAACCAAACAAATAATACTGATCATAAAGAATCGAACTAACATTTTCGTCTGTTCATAGAAGAAAGAAGGAATCACGTTCACAGCTTAAACTGTAACCCCTGCTACACCACTGGAAATGAATGACAAAACAATTATCCACGATATGCACATGCGTATTTGTTTGTTTGCATGAACTTTGGGAGGCAGAGTTCCCCCCCGCGCTCAGAAACTGATTCATGCTCTGTTAATGTGCAAGAGTGTTGGGCTGACCCTTCAGCCACACTCCCTCTGGGTATCATCTGTCGCTGCCAGCTTATCACCTGAACACAGGAGACAGTAAATGGACCCTTGGTTAACACAAATCCCACAATCTAATACCACAGTCTCACAACTGGTCTTAAGGCAGAGCCACGTGGAAAACTTGCCTATTTGCACCGCTGGAGGAGGTATGGCTTTGGAGAGCGCCCTGGTGGATGATGGGATATAATGCTTTCAAAGCTAGCTTGCTAGCCTCTTCGAAATTGCCTACCCTGCCTTTAAAGGGATAGTTCACCAAAAAGAGAATTCTAAAAATGACTCACCATCATGTTATTTTTAAATCTGTATGACGTTGTTCTGTGCAACACAAAAGATGGAATGTTAAAGACTAACAGCCCCAGTCCCCATCCGCTTCCATTGCATTTCTTCAATACAATGAAAGTGAATGGTGACTGGAGTGGACAGAAGTGAGAAAGTCATACAGGATTGTAACAATGCGGGGGTGAGTAAGAGACGGCAGAATTTGTCATTTCTGGGTAAATGATTCCTTTATGAAAGCCAAACAATTATTCCAGGCTGTTTTTTAATTCATTTTAGATGGCAGAGACTTCACAGGGGAACGAGGCGAGTGGGGTCACTCTTTGAAAGGAGTGTGAATCGCATCTCTCAGGAGGAAATGCAACGGTAGATGCAAAGAAGGACATTGAAAGTCAATGGAGCCACACAATGACAAAAGTAGCAAGTGTGAACTATGACTACCACAAAAAACAAAGTATTTTACAAAACATTGAAAAGCAAGTAGACAGAGGCATTTAAATATATCAAGTGCCAGGGGTAGGAAGGACTGATGGATAGAAAAAAGGTGAACAATACCACAACAGTACATTCCATGGGAAAAAATCTATATATGTGTGTGTGTGGGTGTGTGTATATATATATATACATATATATACACACACACACATATATACATCATTACATACAATTCAATACAATGGTAACACTACATCACTGTCTATATGGTTCTGGAACTTCAACAGAATTTCATGTAATCTAAACGATACTTATATTATACACACATATGTACGCTTATATTATATTATACTATACATATATATTATTATCCGTACTTAGTTGAGCCAATAAATGCACAATATTTAAATAAATTTACGATTCTTTTGTCCTGCGAATCATTTTCGCCCGAAGGATTTTTTTCAGCTGAACTTTCCCTAACCTGTACCACGAACATATCCAGACACTGGATCTTAAGCATTCACTGCGAAGCTCTCCACGGGTCACTGCTGTGGGGTGCACATCTCTGACACTGGTTCAGCCTTCAGTGTTTCACGAAAACATGGACTTTATGTCAGCCAATGGCAGCACAGACACATACACATGCTGAACGATGCTTCTGGAATACGCATTAATTATGAAGAAGCTATATCTGGCATGCGTCCATGCCCTCGCAAGGCATGTGCGCATACAAACGCACTTAACGGCAACACATGCGCTGATTGGCTTGTTGATTAAGTCATTGACTAACTGTCTCTCGGACTGACTGAAACACGCTCATTGACTCAATGTTAGAACTGTCTGTCTTTGTCTCTACACAAAGACAACAGTCTAACAGACCGCACAGATACTGCAGGTCATCCCTACTGAGCGCTGGGTAATTTAAACCCCTCCGAGTCTGTTACCACTACCATGTATTTACGCTTTACCAAAAGGGAGAGAGAAATGTGCCATTTACACTTGCTACTAACATCCGTTTCGGGTCTTGTGGTCACAAGTGGTCAGCTGAAGCAGATAAACCGCCTCTGCTGTATGACAGACATCACTGAAATAACAGCCTTAGGCTCTGTAAACCGCTGAAAACAGTTTGTCCACAATTTTTTGGACTGGACGGTTATTTCCTTTTAAAGCAGTACCTATCCAGCAAATGCTTCCCAAGATGCATCAGGGTAAACTAACAAAGACTGTAAAATTAACAAGATGCCGCAGTTCCATTACTATGAATGGGGGAAACCGCAACCCTCAATATGGCCGCTCTAGCCAAGAAAGTCCCGCCTACTAATAGAAAGAGCCAATCGTCATATGCTAAACAATAATATTCTCTGGAGGAGGGGCTCTGTAGAGTCCTGTGAGGTACTTAACAGCCTCTGTGCATGCACGGTACCTGAAGCGTTCTGACAAAAATTGTTTAACTTCTTGAAATTATGAGTAGCTTGTACCTTTAGTTTCAAAATAGCTTCTCCAGCAGTGTTCTCCAATGCACAATGGAACCCATTTCCACCTGTATTAAGATGTCCACCATGATGGTAACACCACAGGCAAACAGTGTCAACCAGGAAAAGCCCGGAAAAGTAAAGAATGTGAGTCAGTGGTAGAGGGGTGGTAGAGTCTCATTAAAGATGTAGAGCTACCTGTGAGGATCAAACAGCTCAAAAGCTCTGTCTGCCAGCCCACCCACACACACGCCTCTAGAGGGACCAGATACAGCATGAAAGAGGCGGCTGTGGTCATCAGCTTCACTGCTATCTCTCCTTTTAATTCTATATCCTCTCTCGCTCTCCATCTCTCTCATTGAGTGTGTGTGTGTTATAGAAAGAGCTGGTTAACAAACCGATCACATGACATTATTATCATCTCATATAAAAGGTATAATTTCTCATTTGGACTGGGTGAGTGTGTGAAGGAATTCAGTTAAATAACATGACAGCACAGCCATAAGACTGGCAGCATTAAAACATACCATGATATTACCATTTTTTTGACATAGTGCCATAGTATTTTAATTGTGTTTTGGACATGCAACAAGGTAATACTACAGTATACTTTGAAATACCTTGATACATATGTGATACTCAAACAGTGTCATGGTAACAGCCTCTGACAGGATTATTATACTGTGGTATTGCATCGGTAATGGAGAAAAACATTATATACTTGGAGCACTACCTCATAAAGAAAAAACAATCTACAAAAAACATGTAAAAGCTTTAACCTTTGAAATGAACATTTTTCAAGAAGTGACTTTTTCTAAGCGTCACTTGATTCCATTCATCTTTTTATTCGAGTCGTTTTTTTGCCCCTCAAATTCACCGCACATCTTTCCAGCTGCCCACACAGTGAAAGCTCATTAAATATGGATGCCGTGTACAACCACAACCAATTTTCCATGTTTAATTCAACAAATAATAACATCAAAGAGGATAGGGAGGGACACATATGAATTATTCATGAGCTGATTGGACCAGAGGGGAAACGGAATCTGAGTGTCGTTCAGGTAAAAGTCTAGGTGGGTGGATTCATCTTGAGATAGCTTTGCCTGAGATTATTAACACGTATGACAGTGATATGAATGATGCTTTTTGCCCACATGTAGAAAATATCTCATAAATATTTATTGAACTTTTAAAATCTTGGTGTGACATCAGCTACTTTAAATGCTAAATTTACGTTCAGTTCTTAACCTAAACCATACCATACTGAAATGTGTCATTTTGCACCAATAGCAACACTAAACCGAATTGCACTTTGTTTTTTATTGTTTAGAAAAGATATTGACCCCAAACTCACGCTATTGATGGAATCATTTGTTTTTATTTCTGGCCCAATCAGGCAACTACAATAAACAACGTGTGATTCTGTTTGGTGCACTACTGTAGCAGAGATCACACACACCTAAAAAACATGCTTTTTGTACACGTTCCAGTAATTGAAAAACGAATTTTCAGATTTACACAGGGTGAACGGTCCCCTTAATCACCAAGACCAACATATGTGCAGTAATGTCATGCAGAGTGAAACACCCTGATGACATCACCCTGTTAAAGCTGCTATCTGTAACTTCTCTACCGCCACCTCTGTTTGAAACATGAAATTGCAGGTTACTTTACATACTTTTCTTTACTTCTGTTGAAGCCAAATTAATTCAAATTAACATTTCCTGGGAAATTAAATTTAATGCTCAAATTTAAATCATGATTATAAGCTTGCCGTTGTCAATGTGGGTATAGGAAATCTCAAATACATAACATACACTGATCTGTTATATACTTGCTCAGTATCCGATTTCTGTTCATTTTTTTGCATTTACAGTTTAAAAATGACTTTCAAGCATTTGTATTCTAGTTCGCAGACAGAGGTGCATTGTGGGAAATCTTTCAGGGTTCAGGTAAATATATCTAATGTGATTCATCTCAAGCTTTTTTTTATCCCCTCACCTCTTTCAGCAAGGTTAGTCAATCCTCCAACGGCCAGCAGCGTCTGTCTGGTTATACACTCCCATGCCCTGTCACGGCTCACTCACACGCCCACATGCACTCCAAAACGCACACCCGCAGCATGAAATCACTGTTACAGTGTAATGGGACTGCCCACGTATTCTGTTTTCGCATGTTTTTTTGGAGTGAACTACTGTGTGGGTGCAGGAGATTCTGCCCTCTCGCTGTCTAACAGATGGTCTGTGTGCGCGTGCATGCGCGTATGTGTTTATCATCTTCAGAAAGGGCTCGGCCTCTCAGCAGATTGAGAAGAATGTGTCCGCATCTACCAGCGATAGAGGGCGGACTTGTGATTTATCTGCCTTAAGATGAAAGATACAAAAGTGGATTGAAGGAACAGCAACAAGATGCAGAGGCGTGACGCGAAGGAGGGACATGAATAAAGAAAGGATTGGTCAATGGAGAGAACACAATGAATGGAAGAGATGAAAAGGGATATTTAGGAATATCTTTGGCACATTGGCAGTTCAGTGTTTGACCCATGCCACAACAGGCCACGCCCCCCCGTGCCAACTGTCACACTCGGCAGAGAACCAAAATGAGCCACCCAACACATGTCTGCTCCACAGGAGAGAGAAATACAGACTCAAGCTAGGACCAGTTTAGTAATGTGCTTAGATAAGAGGTCCTAATCATGCTGTTGTGGTTACAATGACAACCGGCTGGAAGAAAATTATTCCACTACTTATAATACACGCATACTCCAGAATACATATACAATACAATACGCCTACTCGCCACATGAGTAAATAACAGAACCAAAAAATACTGATTTAAAATGGATCTTATTTAATTGATTTTATTAGTTCATTTGTAACAAATTATGAATTTGTAACTAATTCATACAATAAACACAAAAGTAGTACCGGTCAAGATGACTCGCAGGCAGTGTGTTATCAGTTTTAGCAGTTGTTACTGGGGGATAACAGACCTCGAATGTCACATCTGACCAATCAGATCCAGACAATCAAAACCATGAAAATCTTAAAATTGTAAAAATGTTCGAAAGTAAAAACTTACATTTGCTAAAACTTCACTAAATGTAAAAACTTACATGCACTAAAACTGTTTTGCTGACAGTGTAATTTGTAACAAAAAAGTTTCATTATATTTTTTTCTTATTTAAAAAGTGTAAGCAATCTCACCAGTGATCTGAAACTTTTTTGGTAACATCCAGCAGGGAACACTGTTTCACTCCAGAAATCACATACATACATCAATCATCTCTCTGATTTGTGATTGCTCTCAGGGTTGTCGATGACTACAGACAAAATTGTCTTCTAAATGTAAATGTGACGCTTGTGTTTTGGTGAAGTGGAGGCTGTACAGCAGGAAGTCTCAATGTAGTTCCACTATAAAGTAATCGCTAGTCTCAAAGGCCGAGCCACTGCCAGACCCTATTCAATAAATCATTGTAAGGACATGTCCCTACCTACACACACACACACACACACACGTGAGAATCTCTCTTCATTATTCATCTGTTCAGTACCGTCTTTGTACACTCTGCCACTCCATAAACATCACACTACAAAGTCACATGCACACAATCCCATAATGCAACAGAATCTTGAACTCACTCCCACACTGGTCATGTAACTATTGCACTATTCTTAATAAGCTGTCAGACGGGCCGAGTTCGAAAAGATGTGTGCGTCTGTTTGTGTTTGTGTGAGTTGAAGAGAGAGACAGAATGGATGAGGACTGGAGTGGGTCAACAAGTGAAATTGGCTGCTTTCACTGTTCTTAAATCATAGTTTTAGTCACTATTCAGGGAATTCTTATGGTACTGTACAGTGGTACAGTGATACAGTGATACTGTTGATGCGTTTACAATAGCTTTCGAGGACCCCGACCTCAATAAGCGAACATACATATCGCACTTGTACGGTATTATTGTGAGTGCTGTATATCCAATATCTTACAGTGCAGGTGGAAAATACACACTTTGGTTAAAGGATATTACGTAGATGGAAGATTCGCTCTCATCTAGGGAAATAAGTGAGCATCTGCTCCAGGCGGCTCTGTGGCTGTTTGGCCCCTGTGCAGCACGGCGTCAAGGACAGATTGTCATGCCAATATCGGCAGCCTCGCGGATGCCAGTTTTGGCTGGGCTCGCCATATTGGTAACCTAATGTGCATTTCCAGCCATCTGGGGGAATTCTCATACTGATCAACCAATACGCTGCCAGCTAACACTGATTTTGTACGTCATAACAAAACTGCTTTACTACTACAGCTACTATTAATAATAATAATAAAAAGAATATACAATAATTGATACAATATAAATCAACATTCTTCGACCTAATGCTAACTGGCTAACTGCTAGGCATTATTAGAGCATATATAGATTTTTCCTTTTTTATTACTTTTTCAGTTTTAAACATTTTAGTTTTTAGACTATATGCTAGTTTACAGCTAACTTATGAGTTTGCTTATGATCTTTTAGTAGATATATGCGTTTACATTTTTAGCATTTATTCCTGGGAAAACTGGCTAAAAACACAAATGACTTTTATCTACAAAGATTTTTATCAAATCAAAAACTTACTAAAAAAGTGTCCCTCCCTCAATACCACCTGCAACCAACTAGCAACTAACTAACTAACTGTAGGGCTGTAGGTAACCAACTAACTCCCTGTAGGGCTCCTGACTGTTGCATAACTAAAGCCTATTGGCTGTTTAAAAAGGGGTGGGGAAACATTTATCCTGTTCCAAAGTGGGATCAACACAGGAGAGACAACTGTGATTTCATGGTGTCTTTAAAGCACCAGAAAATTAATACTACGTAAAAGAACACCTCACACATTTTCACAAGCGCCTCTTCTCATTAGGGTTAACGCATGGTGAGTAGCACACGATCCATCACATTAACTCACAGAACTGAGAAATCCACAGAACTCCTACAAAGAGACGCCAGACAGCAAACCGACGCAAACTGACCTTATTAACAGCACCTTCAATACCTCTATCCAGTTATGTGTCCATTCACAAGTTATTAAGGCTCTTTCCCCATTTACTCACCACACATGATGTTCTCCATTATGTGTGGTCCAGATATTGACCACCAGTCTTCTGGGCTGTGTAAAGCGCCATGGACTGTACTTACAAAACCACCTGGGCGTCTGGCGAGTTCCCAGTCATTTTATCAAACAAAAGGATATTGAAGTTTGATGGTTCTACAAACATAACTCAGTTTGTTTCAGTATTCATTGGAAGAAGTGTTACTTATTTTTAGTATTACGTATTCTGTAAAAAAATAGCAGATATATTTAGCTAATTGTCAACATCGGGCTCAACAATAATAATGGTGCAGTGGGCCAGTATGGGAGAGTTATGGGCAAGTTAGTCATTTGGCTTGTTGTGTTTGTTAATTATGTCCATGTTTTCATGACCTGTTAAAATGAAGCACAGGCTTTTCTGTAATGCATCAAACGCTGTTGTTGTTGTTGTTGTTGTAAACAATGTCCATGTAAACACACTCACTGATCTGTCAGTTTGGGAAGCCTCAGTTGGATTGGGTAGAAACCTACGAATAACCTTTTCCTAAAGAAAACTAATCATTTAAAGCTGCAATCCGTAACTTTCGTCTCTATACTGCCATCTGTAAAAACTGCAGGTATGTTGAAGTCAAATAAAGCCAAACTGGCATTTCCCAAGAAACTGGACCCGACAGTCCAGATTATAAATCATTACTTTACTGCTGTGAATCGGGGTAAGATGAGACGTCATGTTCTTGATCAATAACTGGTTCATTTTTAACCCGATAAAAAGTTACAGATTGCAGCTTTAATGACAAATGTAAATACATTTGTTTCTAACAGCTGTAAAAATACAATACGTTTTTCTGGGAGGCCAACGAAAATACACTGATCCCTGAATATTAATCCAATTAAAAAAGAAATAAACAGAATTGTTACCTTCACGTACTGATGGAGTTCAGGATAAACTCTATACGCCGCACAGACGGGGGACAGAGAACATCTGTTGGGAAACGAGGAGGTCACGGCACAGCTGACTTCTGGGAAGGAGATCACCTTGTAGCCAAACTTCTCGTACAGACGCTGAAGTTCTTCATCTGGTTTCTCTTCATCTTCACTCAGTATACTGCCCACCGCATACCGACACTCATCTGCCTGAGTCTGCCACACAAACAGGGAATCATTTTTTAATATCAATCTGATTGCAAAATGATACGCAGTCATAACTATAAACTTTCTGGAGTACCCTGATTAAACCAGTTCACTAGGCTGAATTAATCAGGTAATTTCTCTAGGGAATAATTACTTCATGTGTTTTAATGTGTTTTAATGAAGACCTTCAAATACCCACATACAGCGCACATAAATTTAAGTGAAAAACTAAGTATCCAAGTTTAGTATAAACAAAAAGAAAACATGAACTATTGGCATGAGGCAATTTTCATTCATTCCAATGAACAGAACATAAATTCTGATTACAAAGCTTTATAAATCGCCTCTATTTTTATTTATGAGGCATTAGTTACTGTATGGCAGATAAAATCACCCCTAAACCAACATGCAAATGCAAATGGTGGTTGATCCTTTAGCGTGTTGATCAAATAATCTATTTTCTAAGTGGATGGTTTTGGCTAGATTAAGCTGCAAAGTGGACCAGACTTTTTGCCAATAAGTGACATTCTGGTGTTTTAAGATTAACTGCCCCAATAAATATGTCACGGTCTTCAAACACAACCCAGTTGCACTGTTTTTCCTCCACTGTTTAACAATGTCCCACAATACTAGCTTAAAGAAACTCACCACATCTTGTTAGCAACACAAATGCAACCGTGAGGTTAACATATAATTTTTAGGATTGTTTTAACGTAATATAACGACGAGCATTAGAGCCAGCGATCCACTAAAACATTAATGACAAAACAATTAAGCCATTTATTAAGTTGTCATGTCTAATTACCTATCTAGCGTGTGTTCTTCTGTTCGCCCACTACAGGGAAAGAACTGATAATGTTTGTAATTCCTCTGAATGCCGAGTGTCAGTGCTGGTAAGTGTTGATAAGACAATCTTTCTCAGCGGGCTGACAGCAAAATACACTACGCAGTTACAAAGAACTCACTCTGTGCTCATTGTATCTGAGTGTTTCTTAAACTATGTCGACTTTTTGAGATTAAACTTCAGAACTCACTGTCAGAATTCACTTTTAACACACACTAGTTAAGCTGCCTACTAATGATGTCTGATAGAACATACTAACAGTGGTGGAAACACAAACATTTTTGGAATAAACACAACTGAGGGACGGTCACAACGTAGAGATCCTGCAGCACAACTGGTAGAGCATTGCGTTAGCAGCACGAAAGTTGTGGGTTCGATTCCCAGGAAACACACATACTGATCAAATGTATAACCTCAATGCACTGCAAGATACGTTGGATAGAAGCGTCTGCCAAAAGCATACATGTCAAAATCCTGCTATTGAAAAACATTTGTTAATGGATTTTCATTCTGGATCTGGGACAATAACGTTCATACATAGAAGCATTTCAAAAATACCTAAAATTAATACACACACACAAAATATGTCATCTATAAATCTAAAGTGGTAAGTCTGAATAAAAATCAACGCCATGGTGCATGTAATTGTCTTCCCTCATTTCCTATACTCTAAATCTCCTCCATCAACTCCTAACTCGCTTAATTTCTTTCTCCTGTCGTTCTGTTCCTCCACTCAGCAGGAAGAACTTGTTTCTCCAGTCGGGAACTAATGATGGTGATCAGAACTCTCTCTCCATCTCTCTCTTCCTACACAACTGTCAGTAAATAAAGCACGAATCTCAGGCAGTTCTCCAGATAGCGCACCCAGGAGACAACAGGCAATTACTAGGAGCAAGAGGGTTTGCGCTTTCACTTTCCTGCACTCGCCGTTTGTCTGTTTATGTCAAGTAATTCAGCGAACTGATACAGACGCACAAGCAAATGCAGTCCCAATTCAAGTAATAACCGCAAGCAAACAAACCGACTAATCTTCACACTGCCAATCAAAGACTACCGCACAGATTCGTTTCCAGACTTGCGAGACAAACGAATCAAATTTGCGATCGGACTCGCCATCGGCTGCCCCAGATCCGACTACAAGCGGGACGGGAACAGGCGCTAATGGGCGCGTTTCCTCACCGCGTAATTAGCTTGAGTTACTGTCTGTGTCGGCCACACAAGCCGAGAGGAACCAATTCAGCGTGTTACACATCTTCGCGAAGCGGATTCAGGGTTCACCGCACCTCTCCGCAAAGGCGCACGCACACCTAAATAGCTGTTCTAAAAATGGCACAGGGTCATTTATGCGCGTTTGCGTGTTCATCTTGTTCATTTGTCTTGTGAATGCTTAGCATACTCGTGATTTAAACTGGTTGATGTAGGAAGCTGACTTTAAATGCATTCTTTGCCCTTGGGATACCAAGATGGCCACTAAAACATAGTACATCGCTATTTCCTTCCACTGCTTGGCTTCATTCCCTCTGGAGACCTGCTGGGGGGAAAAGCAATTTTCAAAAGCAATTCTCCGTTCGGCTTTGCAAGAGGCCTCGCTTTTTGACAGATGAAGGCTGTGCAACAATAAAAAGGTGGTAATTCTTTATTAGCAGACGTATAACAAGGAATTACTCCTCTCTTCTTCTCGGTCCCCTAAAGTATTCCCCATTCTCTTCCTGAGGGAATGACTTCTGGGAATTTCCCCATCGCCATAGCTCCCAGCTAATGCATGGATGGGGCGTTGACCCGGCTAACAATTTTAGGTTGTAAGAACATTTCCATTAAGAAACAAAAACGTTAAAATGGTGTTTCAAATGTTCTAGGAATTAGGAATAACGTTTTACATATAGGACATATAACAGTAAAAAGCATTCTACTAACATTACTGCCAGAACAGTTTTTGATAACTTTTAGATAATGTTCAGAGAACACTTCCTGTTAGCTGAGGAGGGGCACGTCACTCCTTTTTAAGCGATGGCGGAGAAATGGCATGAGTTGTCTGTGTACCACAGGAGTCCCCAAAGTGCTCAGATCTGCATAATTGTGGAGAGGTAGGGCAACTCAACCCGGCTCAAAAGAGGCTCATGAAAATTCAACAGGCTGTCTGCTTCACCCCGACTGCCACAAACCAGTCACAGAATCAACAAAATTGAGCACAAATTAGCAGCAGCAGATCATTTAGAGCTTGATAAATAATTTAGACG
>JAZGTI010015387.1:0-13447 GCA_036877585.1 Botia kubotai
GTTAAACGCTGCAGGGTGATTATCTAACATCAAGCAGGTGTCGGAACACGCGCATGTATATCTCGTCCTCTTGTGGATATAAACTTTCCAGCGTCACATGAAATACTGCTACAAAATACAGTCAGCAGAACGTGTTGAAACGCTTAATGTTTATAATGAAGTCATTAATTCTTACCTGATAATGATTTCACCATAAAATGATACAGTTGTTTGGTTGGAGTTCAGGTGTGCTAAGGGTTATATGACGGTGCCCGACGCGGCCTGTTTCTCCAGCTGCTGAAACGCAGCGCTGTGAAAACGGGCATCGCTTAGTGGTCTGGGTGTGTATAATCGATCAGGTCTGGTCCTAATAAATTATCTGGTTTAAATCTTTGTTTTGTTTATGTAATTCAACGGCTAATGTTTCTGGGTGTCGTTGTTTGTGTGTAAACTGCTGCGTTTCTACTAACACATTGACTGCACAGTTAGGTTTCTGATTTGCCCTCCGTCTTTAATTTTTTAGCATTCATTGTTGCACCCAAATTCTGTGCTATCCACAGATATAACTGTTATAGACGATGCTCTCCTGCCAGTCACATACACATACCTGTGACATACACTGAACAGTATGCACTAGTAAGGGATCGTGTGTGCTGTGGCATCTGTTGCAAAGCTGTCTGAGAGACACACATATGCACTGTGATATTTCAAGTTTAAACGTTAACAAGACCCCTGACCTGTGACGCTTAATGTCTTAAAATAAAATGAGACGTCCATATTTAAACACGAGAGAGCGGATCACAATCAAACCGAGCAGTGAGCGTGTCGTTTTACACGTTTAACACACTGTTCAATATCAGAAAGCCGAAAATATAAATATATCTCATTTCATGTGCAGCTGAGAAGTCATTTAGGTTTCCCAGATGAACGGTCAGTTAAAAACTACAGCGTTGCTATGGATGTGATTATTATCTGAAAACGTGTTTAAATGTTTAACATTTTGAAGATAACGCGAATTTTAATAATTTTATATAATAATTTTAACATATATATTATATAACAACAATAATAATAATTAATAATAATAATGTTTGGTGAGCACATATGAATGCATTTTTAGAAATTAGTTTTTACACGTTATAATACGAATCACACAGTCACAATAATACCAGTCAACACTAGCTGGCGCTGTTTACTTCAAAAGCTAAAAATGACACTACAACGACTGAAAGGAGTTGGCTACTGATTCTTTATACCTCATGTGATGTACTGGATGACGCATTGAAGTGAGGAGATCTGCAGTATCACATAAGGCAGATATAACGTTATTATTTTAATACACGGACTAATGCAGTATACAGATCTGATTGACGGTACCGCTTCATAAAACCAGTGCATTGTGGCGGACATCGTGTTTATTGGATAGAAATGCTGCAGTGTGTAAACGTCATTACTAACAGCCTTTGAGAAGCAATGCGACCAACGTCTGCAAACAATAAGAATATAAACGCATATTCTTTGAATGTTGATCAGAAACAGGCTGAGATGGAGAGAGAGAGAGAGAGATCGGGTGAAACGGAGCGGTGTGAAAATTAGGTCAAGATTTCCAGGCGCGCACCAAACTCGCGTTTATTATGCGGCCAATATGAGCCGCTGAGCGCAAGAGCTCCGTCACCTCCGATCAGGCAGAAAATATAGTGACCGTGTGTGTGTGCATACGTGTGTGTGTGTGTGTATTGGCTGCAGGCATGTTGTCTCTCCTCACACACAGTTGGTACAGGCAGAGGGCCAAACTGGGAGTGGGCTGCTGACTCAGCCGGCAGTGATGCATTCATTTATCTGCACTGCAGTGCTCTCTCTCTCTCTCTCTCTCTCTCTCTGCTGAAAAATGAAAGAGGTGGGGGTCGAGACAGACAGGTTGTACAATGATGCGGGGAGACAGGCGAGGGGACATTATGCGTCGTAAGACTTGAGGTTTCGGGTAACAGAGGACAGAGCACAACTTATAGAAGCGGACGCTGGGACAAAATCCTGCTCAGCTGTGCCAAGCGGAAGAAAAGGAATTACACATTACAAAAACAAAATCTGAACGCTTTTCTGTATCGTTTGCTTTTGTGGCAAAATAGCTTTCATATAAAAATAAGGAATATTATTGTGAACCAGTATTATTATTAAGTGTTATTGAAATACAAATAATAAATCTATTATTTCTAAAACAAATGATATGTATTTTAAAAAGTGACCACAAATTAATTTGTGTGTGACAAATTTGAAATCTTTACAACCTACCTTTATTAAACATGAAAATGTCATTAAAAATGATGAATTTAACAGCCTTAAATACATTATAATTATTTTATATAATGCATTAACTCTGTTAAGCCTATAAAGTTAATCTTAAAAATTAATTAAAAATGGGAAACTACATCTCCGGTACGAACCGTTTTTAATGTTTTTCATTCATGAGGACAATGTTGCTAAAGTACAACAGAAAAACACAAATTAGAAGTTTTCATTCTTTTAAGAGCAGTTGTAATGGTTACTGTCATGTTTGCATGAGATGTGCACTCATCAGACAGCTTCCCTATCGAGATAAACATTCAGTGAAGACTGTGTGCAACTGCAGCTCTGCTTTATTGTTCATCAAAAGATCTGTGCTCACATGAAGACGATCTCCTGTATGCTCTTACAGTTCCAGTGGTTGTGCCACACACACACCGTTATATGACCTCCGACAACACTGCGTGAAACTAAACCAGTTTGAAAAGCACTTTTGAATTCTTTTCAGCACAATGGAAGCGCATATAATCATGCTTCAAATATAAGTCCAATAACTGAATATTAATACAAAAGTGAGATTCAAAAACGGCAAAAACACAAACGTCTGAAGGCAAGCGATTCTTTTTACAAGCGACGTGGATGAGACACAAAATACAGAGAACATCAGAAGATCTGTAACATCAAATCTGGAGAACTGGGCTTGTTTCTTCATTTGTTCCCGTGTTTATCTGGCAGTAAAAACCAGATTCCTTGTTTAGACTGTGGTCCCTGATTTGTATTGTGCTCCGTTTTGTGTTGGCATCTCGTTTCTCTCTGTAAACCAAATGTCAAATATGGCACCATCTTCCGAAATTGTGGTAAAATGCAATTTAGAAAATGTAGGAACATGGAGATGCAGAAAAAGGCACACAACAAGTAGTGAACAGACCACGGAACACTTAAAACCACAAATGAAATGAACAGAAAACTGTGGAGAAACAGCACTGAATCGTTTGGGGAGGCCATCAGACTTTCAGGCGTGAGTGACCACAGATTGTCCATAGGCAGGACGGAGCATACATGTGCATTCTGTGTGTGTGTCAACAGAAACTCAGGTTTTAACAGAGGCGTGCTGGTAACCCTCTTGTCATCCAGTGTCAGGCTAAAATATCTAAGCAGCGCTGATGAAAACAATCAACATCCTCTAGACATGTTGCATATAAATGAAATGTTACAGTGCTCATTCGCATATCCCGTCATACATCATACATATATAATATACACATATATAATATAATGCATACATTATATACGCATATATAGGTTGTGTACAAGGGTAAAACCTTAGTATAGTACATCATTCAAATCTCTTTGATAAACATGAGAAGTGTTCGAAAAAACTAAAACATGTGACATAAGGGCATCACAGCTGGAAATCATTCTATATCATTCTTATAATTTATTATAAGATTAATAGCAGTAATTCTTTAAAATTGTGTATTTACAAAACCCACAACAACGCATGCCATTCGAAAGAAAATAATATATTACAATGCTTATAGTTTTCCTCAAAAACTCATTCCTTTTTCAGCATATTTGTGACATGTACATCATAATCCCCTTCAGTACACCGAATGAAACATTTACTGTCTAAACACTGATGAGAGATTGTTTTGTCCAGGATTTTGGAGGAAACTACACGGTAGTCTAAGAGTTTGACTGGGCTTCTACTGGTTTAAGTCGACAGCACCCAGACTGTTTGGAGACCTCAGGCAGTAAGCAGACCTGCAGTCAGGTCTGCGAGACAGAGGAACTGGGTTTGTAAACAGGTTGTGTGCTCTCTTTCTCTCTCGTACGCTCACACACACTCTGTGTGACTCCAGTGGTGTACGTTTACTAAGCCCAACAGTCTGAGATGACCTGTAATCTTTCCTCACACTGGCTGGTAAGCAAAGACTCTTACGGGCAGTACGGGATGTATCAGCATTATATCGTGTTGTCTGTGGTCCGCTGTAACACACACAGATCCTGGGCCAGTACACACCAGGATACGCATTAATTCTTATAGAAGAGAAAATGAAACAATACTGAAAATACTGTAAACAAAAGAAGTACCGTCCACATCATCTGTCATTTATTTCTACTGCACCCGGAGTGAGAACATTGGCAGTTTGTTTAGGAGAGCGAGTCTTTGTAGCGTTGCTTTGCGTGTGGCAGTCAAACCAAACACAAACGGCCAATTTGTTGTAGAATCACTATTTTAGGCAGATAAACAGCATGAGATGACATGCACCCATCACCCCACACTGACACTGCTGCCTGTCTTACTTTCCTTCTGTGCAGGGTCTTCGTTTACATGTTTGATTCGAGCTATTTGTGGTCCAAATCTTTCACTCAACAGAGAGAGAGTTATACGCAACATCCAGGTGATGTGCATTTAAACCGGCTACTTTCCTCAATATCTTTAAGACAAAACCTGACGACTAAAACGGACAATTTGTAAATGGTAAACATGAGTATGTGCTGACATGAAGACCTCCAAGATCTCCACTGAGGCGTGGACACACGGACGAAGCATTGTAAGTGTGTAATATCATGACGGCTTTAAGAAAGATCTGAGCACTGTACTGCTGTTTAAGCTGCACACCGACGGGCAGTTGAATCAAACTGTATTGCTGGTGCAAACAACAAATCCAGGTTTATGAGCCCAAGATTTGATTTCAGTGAAACGTTTTTTCCAAACGCGCGACCCCCTTCCTCAGGTCCAGGGCAGTGTGACACCCTTTCGGGTGTTATGAATGCGGCTCTTTGCATTTGCTGCGTCGTACATCCAATCAAAGTAACGCTTCGACCAATCACCTTAAAACACTCGCATGACATGTTGTGAGAGTGGGCTAATCAGGAAGCGAGCTTCACGAGGGGTTAATTACAAATATACTCGTCATAGCCAGTCGTTAAATGTGTTACTATTGAGCGATCATTTCCCAGTGATATCTAGTTAAATTACATACTGGTGGATGGTGGTTAATGATCGCTCAGGCCACTGATGCGGTCTGATAGCGGTCAAATGGATTGCGATTACACATGCATGATTCCTGGTCAAAACATGCCACCATGCAAGTCATTTCTATGCATTTTTCTATGCAACGAGCACAATTATTTATCTAGAACTCGGTCTGAACCCCCGACCCCAAATCAATGTGAACGTATAAAAACGTCTTTTTTCTGTAAGTATAACAAAGAGACGATGACATGATGGATGACATCAGCAAGACTTCTTCCTGCTTTTTGTGGGTCAGACAAGGTGATGTATTCAAACAAAAACACTTGCATAATGTTCTGTTGTTTTACAGACACTCAGCACGATTGAGTTCACATTACTGGTTGTCTTATGGTTAAAATACAATGTCCCACAATCCTCCCGCGATGAGCGGGGGGGTTCTCACTGGATTTCGGCAGTGTTGTGTTTGGAATCGATGTCTGAAGAAGAGGAATGCTGAACTCCACACATGAACTTGATCTGTCTGTCACTGTCGTGGTCACTGAGCACAGATGTAGCACATAAAGCAGTAAGGTTGGTTTGGTCATCGTTTAGTTTGTAAAAACCAAACCGCTTCCTGTTGCACCCGTGCGTCAGTGAACAATGGTTCTGTTATCTGTAAACAAGCTGTTTTCCAAAGATTTTCTGTGACTTTTGCAAATGATTTGTTTTCTACATTTGAAGGAACAGACAGATTTGATTCCTAACACTTGGACTCCTTCACATCTTTTTGGTTTGTTCCCTTTATGCCTTTGCTGTCGCTCTCTTCCAGCTTCTCCTTCTCGGGTTTGGTCACGCTGTCGTAGGACGGCAGCGAGGCAGTGGAAGGCGTCCCCTCCTTCTTCTCCTGATTGGTCCCGCCGTTCTCCAGCCTGCCGCTGCTTAGCAACCGCTTGCAGATGAAGCCCCTGCGGATGAGATGGGCGCGGAAAGCGCGCTGGATGATCGACGCGGACACGTGCTCCTGCTTACGCCGCAGAGTTGTGGTGATGGGCTCGAAAGACACTTTGGAAGGATTGGCGGCGATAAAGCGTTCCTCCATCTGTTGACGCATCATGTCCAGGTCTCCGCTGTCACCCAGCACGCGTTTGGTGAAGGCAAACAGGATGTCCAGGCAGTGGATGCGGTCGCCGCTCACCATGGGCAGGTCCATGGCGATCAGCTCTATAGTGTTGGGCTTGGGAACGCGCAGTGGATGTTCCAGAGTGTCGGCAAAGTCACCGAGCTTGGCAAAGGTGACGAACTGGGAGGCCGTGGGGTCAAACTTTTCCCAGATTTCGTAGAAGGACTCGAAGTCGTCCTCGCATAACGGGTCGGCGCTCTCCTCCGTGGCGACGCTGAAGTTCTCCAGAATGATGGCGATGTACATGTTCACCACGATGAGGAAGGAGACAATGATGTACATGACGAAGAAGAAGATGCCCACCGAAGGGTTCCCACAGTCTCCTTTAACGGTGGTTCCTGGATTCTCCTTGTCTGGGTCACAGTCTGGTGGGTAGTTCAGAATGGGGGCCAGAAGACCGTCCCACCCCGCCGAGGTGGTGATCATGAACAGGCAGATCATGCTGTTTCCAAAGGTTTCAAAGTTATACATGTCATCTATGCCAGACTCACGCTTCACGTACGCAAAGTTTGACATGCCGAAGATAGAAAAGATAAACATGACCAGGAAAAGCAGAAGGCCGATGTTGAACAGGGCAGGAAGTGACATCATTAGGGCAAACAGTAAGGTCCGGATGCCCTTCGCCCCTTTGATCAGACGCAAGATGCGACCGATTCGAGCTAGACGGATTACCCTGAACAACGTCGGTGAGACAAAGTATTTTTCAATCAAGTCTGCCAGGAACATTCCTAGAGTGTGAAGAGACACAGAGAAAAAGAGGAAATTATCATCGCTGACTTCAACTCAAAACATCTGTTCACTGAAAGTTGAAGGACAATAAATATAGGTTTAAATATTTGTTAAATCATATTAGAGGTCTAAATATTAGTTCATGTTAGTTAAAACTTGAACGAAACACAATGACAAATGTTGCCTTGGCAACAAGCTAAAGCACTAAAATTATTAACTGGAACCAAACACGAAAACTAAACTCTAAATAGTTCTACACAAAACTACAACAACACATCATGAAATAACTAAAAATGAAACCAAATAAACTTAACAAATAAACTAAAAATATGATATAAAATACATACAATATAAAAGCTCATTTAAAGTTAAAATACAACTACAGTAAATGATTTGGAAGATAATTTGGAGCAGAAAGCAGCACTGCAGATCAAGAAAGAGACACTGTTCACTAACCCACGATAGAGAGAATCACCACAACACAGTCAAAGATGTTCCAGCCGTTTGTGAAGTAATAATGCCGCAGTGCAAAGAGTTTGAGCACAAACTCAGAGGTGAAGGCCACGATGAAAATAAAGTTGACCCAGTACAGGATGTTCTCGGTCTCCTCTGACTGATCGTCCGTCTCAACCATCATGGTGACCATATTCAAACAGATGAGTATCATGATTGAAATATCAAAGACCTGCTGGGTCACGAAGTCAAACACCATCCCCTGGAGCTTGTTCTGCCGAGGAGAAATTAAACACATATTTGTAATTAATCGTCAAAGGGTCCCACAAAGACCCTGTAAGGAAGACTCTGCACTCGGCGGCCATCTTTGTCACGGGCAGCTATTTCAGTCATACAAGACCAAGTTCTATCTACTTAAACAGAGGAAGATAGATAGATATGTCTAAACTTGCTGGATAAAGTCACAATAAAACAATATATTTCAGACTAACTATTGAACCATGACATCAGCTGTACCATCAATTATGTTCTTTAAGTTCAAATTGCATTTTAAAAACATGTTTTTTCAGACTGCATCAGGTAATGCTCCAAACTGATGATTGGCTCTTTCTACCAGTAGGCGGGACTTCCTTCGCTAGAGCGGCCATATTGAGCGCCGCACTTTTCCCCATTCAAAGTCACAGAACTGTGGCATCTTGTTAATTCTGTAGTCTTTGATAAAAAGGAGCCGAGCAGTGATGTACCTGGGGTCTAGGGATGGGTTTCTGTGGCTTCTTTGAGCCGAGCTTCTTCATGGCATTGTAGTATTTCTTCTGCTCTTCCGTCATGAAGATATCCTGACCTCCAAAGTACAGCCATATACAAAACCTGGTTAAAATCTACTCCAACATCCTCTATTCATTACAATTACCCATCGAAATGTACACAAAACAGTCATAAAATCATGTGAAACTGGAACTGAAAGCGAGGAGCTGAGGCTTATCTTTTTCTTCTGCTGGTTGAAGTTATCGATGATGACACCAATGAAGAGATTCAGAGTGAAGAAAGAGCCGAATATGATGAAGATGACAAAGTAGATGTACATGTAGATGTTGTCCTCATACTGCGGCTGGTCTTCCACCTGAGGAGAGATTGAGATTAGAAGAGGAATCCTTGACTGGGGTGGCAGAGGAGATTGTCCAAACATCTCACCTTTCTTGAGTCAACGGCTGCATACATGATGTCCATCCAACCCTTAAATGTTGCCTGTCAGACAGAAAGAGACTCAATGCTCAACAATGTTTACAGCACACTTCTATCTGTGCTTGTATATACATATCCCCATTTCTGTGTTATTGACTGTCTTCTGTGCTTTTAAAGCTCTGCAACCAAGACAAACTCTGTTTGTGTAAGTATGTAGTGAGGTACAGGTTGAATACAGTACAGGAACCTAAACTCTGAATTTCTGTAACTCATCCAGTGAGTGCACACACACTGGAGTAGTGAGTTGTAAACACACACACACACACACACACACACACACTGGAGTAGTGAGTTGTAAACACACACACACACACACACACACTGGAGTAGTGAGTTGTAAACACACACACACACACACACTGGAGTAGTGAGTTGTAAACACACACACACACACACACACACACACACTGGAGTAGTGAGTTGTACACACACACACACACACACACACACTGGAGTAGTGAGTTGTAAACACACACACACACTGCAAACAGTGAACACACACTCGGAGCATAGACAGCACTGTGGCACCAGGGAGCAAATAGGGGTAAGGGGCCTCGCTCGAGGACACCTCGGTTGTTTCTTGCTGATTTTTGGGAATCAAACCAGTGACCTTCTGGTTACAAGCCCAATTCTCTAACCAGTAGGCCACAACTGCCCCACTTATACAGATCTTGCTGAGGAAATATATGTAATTATATGTACGTGTCAATGGAATTAAGACGAGGTAGTGCGTGTGAAACAGAGAGGTGATCTCACCACTTGTAGGAGAGCCAAGTAACCAGCGCCCACATTGTCAAAGTTGATTTTGACGTTCTTCCAGCGGACCTCACTGAAGTTCTGCTGTATCAGATCAAAGCACTGCGACTTGTTGTTCACCACCTCGATGGGGAAGTACTCCTCAGACGTCTGGTTGAAGCAGTAGTAGTATTTCCCCGCAAACATGTTGACACCCATGATACTGAAAATCAGCCAAAAGATGAGGCACACCAGCAACACATTCATAATGGAAGGGATGGCGCCCACCAAAGCGTTAACTACCACCTACAGCAGGAGAAACAGGGTAATGCAGCGTAAGAGACTGGACATATCCGGAAAACAGTCACAGAAACACACACTCAAGTACAACCACCCAGCTAACAATGTAAGGTTGAAATAATGTTTCCCTAACGTTTCCATTAGGTAACGAAAAAAATTAAATGTTATTTTAAATGTTCTCTTTTCAATGTTTTTTAAATGTTGCATTAATGTCTAAATGGCTTGGTTGTAGGAACGTTATTCAAACTTTATTTCCAACGACAACTTGCAAACAGCATAAAGTTGTTAACAGGTATGTAACGTTAAAAAACGTTCTACTAACGTTACTTTTGAAGAACCTTTCTGATGGCGACCTTTGCGAGAACTTTTACAGAATGTTGTGAAAACGTTTCCTGTTAGCTGGGCAAACATTCACGCTGCGGTCGCATATTTGCATGGCAAACATCTCATAGATTATTAATAAATTAACAGTATTATTAAATATGATTTTATCTACTGGTATTTTTTTCTTTGTATAAACGTTTTTTCTATGGCTGGAAATGTTTCAGTCGCATGGCCATCCAAGAACACCATTTATAACACAAAACAAGTGTTTTGTAATGTTTTTAAAATGTTTCAATAACTTCAGCCAGAACAGCGGGTCAGATGGGCTGATTGTGATGAATAACACTGAGGATTAGCAGAGTTTATGAATATTCATACATAATACAATGTATGAATATTAGGCCTTGTCATTTAGGCCTTGATTGTCACATGAGGTATTTAACATTTACAAGCCAGCATTTATCTAGAGCGTATCACACAGCTCGGGCGCTCGAGCAGAAGTTTGGGAAATTTCTAGAACATTCTCTCAGATTAAACACCTAAATCTACAAACACAGAATAGAAGTGCAAAACCTTGTTTCTTGGGTGGCCTGTGACTTTTAAACATTTCCATATGCTTGCTATAAATAGCCAATAATCCTAAAAATTAGCATCTTAAATACCAACTCTGCATGTCTCTCTTAGCTTTGATGCTCCTCAGCTGAGCAGAAGGTTTCTAAAAATACATGCAAGCGTCAAACACACCTTCCATACAAATATGCCACGCACACTCACGCAACGACTTCTGCATCCCCAAAATATTTTCACCCTGACAACTACTGCACATTTCCCCCACCCACCTTAACTGATCAAGTCTGAGAGTCATAAAACATATAACATTACCCACTGCCCGCCCCCACCCGCCCCTTTGCCTCCATGCCCCTCCCCCACAGTCCGACTCGGGACATCATCCATCAGTGAGCAGCGATGAGCAGAGCGTGTGAAGACACTCTCTGTGTTAGGTAGCCGCAGTTCTCAGGCAGGCAGCTGAACATGCATATCTCTCACAGACTGAAAATTGCAGCCATATTCCCCCCTTAAACACACAGAGAGGCCAGCAGATGACAGGATTCTCTCAGCAAACGCAGGGACCTGGTGGATTTTAGCTCTGCGATACAGCACGAACCGCATATTTTTGGAAGCACCAAAAAGGGCCATAAAATGTTCATCTAATTATTGCAATCGGTCTGAATGTTCTACCTTATCAAACTATTTGCATACCTCCATGCATCGGAGGATGCGTGGCTTTTAGAGAGCAGTCTGAAGAGACAGCATGATATTATGCTTTAAAAGCTAGCTTGCTAGCCTCTTCAAAACTGCCTAGCCCACTTTTAAAGGTTCAGTGCACTTTAAAAACAAATTTGAACATTTGTTTATGTATCATTGAAAATGGGTGTATAGTATAAAATATACAACCATGTAAATGATGTTTACAGTATGAATAAAAATTTGGCGTTGAAGATTCGTACACTGTACGTCTGTTGAAAGACCTCCAGGCAAGACATTTGTCAGGAGAATCACTGTCTGGTATTTTTCAATAGAAACGACTAATGTCGTAATGTTTAAATGTCACACAGACAAAAAGAATCGTAGTGAGAATCGACACAGATATCAAAGTGAGGGAAAATGGCTTTCAAAAGTGTATAATGCGCATCTGCATTAAAACATGCGTGTTACATGACATCTGTGCAGTCTCAAGAACCGTTAAATCAATAAATGAAGAGACAGGAGATGACGCAGTGTGGAGAGACTAGTGTCCTTCAAACTGGCTGGTTTGATGTTTGTGGTTAATCTTGCATAGAATAACTGAAGAATGTGGCCAAAAAATAATCTATTAAAGTGACAAACACACCACAGTTTAACCTGGTTAATAATAATAATCTATAATAATAATAATAATAATTAATAATCATCTCTCCGACCGCTGTCTCTATATCAGGTCATTTATTCATCTTTAACTTTTTCATTCAAACTAAACAGCATATCAGTTGATGAACACTGAAATGAAGTATTATTCAGATTATAATTTAGAAATCTGTTCTTTTGTACTTGTATGCTGCTACAGGTTACGTAAACAGATATTTTACACACCCTTATGAATCCAATTATAGGTACATTCCATTAAAACAGATTTATGAAAACATATTTCTGATTGACCCAAAAATGACAACGCAAGCTTTCGTACAATGATTACCAAATAATCTTATCATCAGACTTATTCTCTATAAAATAACACTATAGTAGTATTAGATAATACAAACAGATATACAAAAGCGAGAGTAGGAAGACATACGCTAGTATTGTACAGCTCAGTGGTTTTAAACTCAAGATCCTGGGGACTTAAATCATGTCAAATAAGAGAGACTTCAAACACGATGCATCAAATGCTCAATCAAATAAATCTTTAATTTCAGCTTCAAATGGTCCTTAATTTACCAATCTTGTCATTTTTGGGTCTCAATTGACTTTTTAAAACCAGTTGTGAGGTCACCGAGAATCTTTCACTCTGATTTAACTCGACTGTGACTCAAACCTCTCACTTACTTTACTGCTACTTTCCCATAGTGTAAACAGGAGTGCCTAGTATCAGAAGACTGTCTTATTATCATATTTCCTAAGCTTCTGTGTTGACTGGAACTAAACTGACTTTAAACTACTATGAATGTTCGAATGAATCAACTCTTCATGTCTAAGAAAACATCATCCATTCCACACTGCTAAGGGAAATAACCAGCTGGAAAACACTGAGATACAGAAGCTTAGCAAATATCTCCTGCTCACACCCACAGTTGTGCGCATGAGGCTTTGATTTTACAGTCCCGTGTGCGAATCCTAGACAAGCAAACAGAGGTGAGGTGAGCCTCTGGCAGGGCCGGCTCCTCAACACTGCTCTGGGCTGGAGTGAACCGTGTGACATGAAAGAGGGAGGGAGGGGGCTGCACTGTGCTGTTGATGGGGGGCAGGGAGGAGGGGAGGAGGTGGGGAGGAGAAGCTTGGAGCAACCAGACCGCAGGTCTGACTGAAGATGACAACAACCAGGTGCAACTGTTCACAACCATCAAAAAGGGCATAATCACTACTAGCTTGTCTGAATTCATTGACTAGGTAAGCTCAACTCGGCTGCTTGCTAACTGCAGGTGTCCTGTTTCTGGTGAAGATCTATCAGTTACATCAATGAATCACAAACCAGCACATTTCTCTCAGCTCTGACCAGCTGACTCTTT